>JABUQX010028853.1:45000-52500 GCA_015478945.1 Trachelipus rathkii
ATCAGTCCTTCAGTTATTCGACGCACTCTTTCGACTAAAATGCCAGCATAAATCTTCCCTACAACACTCAATAAACTTATTCCCCTATAATTTCTACAGTTCCCCTTATCTCCTTTACCCTTATATAAGGGTACTATTACTGCTCTTTTCCAATCCCTTGGAACTATACCCTCCATAAACGCTTTATTACATAACTTCCAAATCCAATCAATCACATCTCGCCTCCGTTCTTGATCATTTAACCAGTAATTTCATTCATTCCTCATTTAACCAATTCTTCTCACACTTTCTCACTCAACCGATTATTAACCTCCTCCTTGCTAATAACCTCCATCCCCAAAATAACCTATTCTTCTTGCACCATCAAGCCCACACACATTCAACTACAATCTCATTACTGCCAAATATTAGGCAGAATTTTCGAAGTGTTCTTCCACACTCCCCTCACATCCATTTCATCAGTTATACAAGCACACACACACACACACACACACACACACACCTACACCACCCTATATATATAATAATATATAATATATATAATATATAATAATATATTATAGGATATATATATAATATATCTATATATAATATAATGATATATAATATATATATATTATATATATATAATATATATATATATATATATTAAAGTATGTAAGAGCGACTCGCTAGGTAAAACGGATGAATGTGAACAAGTTGATACTGAACAAATCTGGGGCAAATGAAGGAAGCAAATGTTAGTAGTGCAAAGGAAGTGTTGGAGTGCTAAAGTAGGGAAGTAAGAATGTTTAAACAAGCGAATGGTGGAATGAAAGAGGTTGATGAAAGCGGTTAAAGGTAAAAAAGAAGCCTGTGGTTGAATGTACTAAAAAGCAAAGATGAAGATTCAAAAGAAGATGCTTGAATTATATAAGGAGGAAAAAAAGAAAAATACTAAAGGTGTATACGTAGAGAAAACAAGAGGTAATGAACAGTTTCGAAGGAAGATGAATGAGGAATTAAAAGGGAATAGGGATCTCTTCCAGAAGGAATCGCAAATGGTTAAGAATGAAAATAAGGGGAATCTGCTTAGAATAATGAATAGGGATGGTGCTTTTGTAATGATGAAATGGATGTGAGGGGAGTGTGGAAAGAACACTTCGAAAATCTGTCACATATTAACAGTAATGAATCGAGGTGTTTAGTGAATGTGTGCGGAATTTTGATGGTGCAAGAAGGAATAGGTATTTTGGGGGATGAGGTTATTAGTAAGGGAGGAGGTAATGGGTAGGGTGAGAAAGTTGAAAGAAGGTAAATCTGCCAGGTTATAGATGAAAATTAACTAGTGAACCTGATCAAGAGCGGAGGCAGATGGTGATTGTTGATTTGGAAGTTTGTGTAATAAAGCTTTAATGGAGGGTATAGTTTCACGGATTGGAGGAGAGCGGTAATAGTTCACCCTTGTTAAGGGTTAAGGGAGAAAAAGGGACTGTAGAAATTTATAGGGGGAATAAGTTTATTGAGTGTTGTGGGGCAGGTATAGTGCGGTTTTTGGGTCGAAAGAGTGGCGTCGAGTGAGATGGGGGACTGTTTGGTGAAGAACAAGGTGCGTTTAGGAGTGGTAGAGGATGTGTGGATCAAATCTTTACATTGAAACAAATGATTGAGAAAATGAGGGAGAAGAAGAATAAATTGTATTTAGGTTTTATGGATTTGCAACAGGCGTATGATAAGGTTAATAGGGAAGCTCTATGGCAGGTGTTAGTGATATAAATATGGTTGTTGGTGGTTAGGCTTCTGAAATGGAATCAAAAGTATGTATGACGATAGTGAAGCGTGTGTAAGAATAAATGGTGTCAATGGTGATTGGTTTAGGATTAATAGCGGAGTAAGACAGGGTTGTGTTATGTCTCCTTGGTTATTCAATTTGTATATGGATGGGGTTATGAAAGAATTAGAGGTGGGGATGGCAGGAAATGGTGTTAGAATGATGGAGAATGGAGATGAGTGGAGGGTGCCCTACCTATTATATGCGGATGATTTGTTTCTGTGTGGCGAATCTGAAGAGAGTTTGAGAGGATTGGTAGAGAGATTTGGCAGGGTGTGTAAAAGGAGGGGCTTGAAAGTAAAGGTGGATAAGAGTAAGGTTATGGTTGTGAGTGAGGACACTCTCGGTGGTGAAATTATGGTTAGAGGGTGGGAGAGAATAAAAATATATGAAGTTTTTTAAATATTTAGGGTAATATGTTGGATGAAGAAGGGAACGGACGATGCAGAGTTGTAGTAGGAAAGTGGTGAATGGCAGGAACATGGCTGGTGCAATTAATCGTTGGTGATGTAAAGGGACTAAGTCTTGAGTGTGCTAGGGTCTTACATGAGGGTATGTTGTTACCTGTGTTATTGTATAGTAGTGAGACTATGGTCTGGAATAAGAAGTTTGTTAATGTGGAAATGTGATGAGATGGATAGTCGTAGGTTGTGCTAAGTGTGAGAAGAATTGACTAAATGAGGGAATAAACTTATTAGAGAGTGGTGTGGTGTGAGAAAGGGGAAATGGAGAATAACATGAAAGTATGTTGAAGAATGGTTTTGGTCATGTGAAAGTTGATGAATTTGATAGCCGGTTTGGTTTAAGCGGATGTATAGTGGTGAGTGTGTTGGGAAACGACCGGCTGGGAGAACCGAAGAGAAAGTGGATTGAGTCGGTGAACGAATGTCTGAAGGAGAGAAATGTGAGTTTGGCAGAGGGCGAGAAAAGTGCATGATAGGAGAGAATGGCGGGGTTTTGTAATGGGGGGCATGGTTGTGGCCCACCTGGGCCAAGGGATGAACCCTTACATTGACGATTTACCATAGTGGAGGTCCGTCGCGGTCCCGTGAGCTCTAAAGGGTGGATTTTCTGTCTGTGACGAGCTCTCACTAATTTATGGTACAGAAGGGGGCGGTAAGGTGGGCCTTTCTTTTCGACGTTGTCAATGTTTCCAACTGGGCTTTTCTTTTCCGATGCTTTACAGCCACCTTACCCCCAATATTGGGGCAAAGAGGAAGGTGAGAAAGAAAGAAAGAAATATATATATATATAATATATATATATATATATATTATTATATATATTATATACGTATAATATATATATATATATATATATATATATATATATAATATATTATATATATATATATATATATATATAACAGAGAGGGAGAGAAGAGCTTCATTGGCAGAAGTGATTCTAGAGCTCACTGAATAAATTTACTTACGAATATACAAAGAGGTAGCTCCTCCAACCGAACATACTTGGATGAATTGTAAATAGTTAAAATTTAGTTAACTAATCTATGCTTTCTTCAGAATCTAGAATAAGTCAATTTATTGGCTTAAATAAAAATTCCCTAAGAAAGACAAAATACATGTAAATAAACAAAAACTGCACAACGCCTATTTACCTACCTCATGTGCTCTTCTCTTATTAAAACGCAGACAGTGGGCCTTCCAGACAACCTCCAATATTTCCCAACGAAATGTAATTCAGTTTTAATGTCATCTATGAGAAGTGCCATGTCGTGAGATAAATAAAAATCACTCACTTCAAACACAAGAGGATAACAAAGCACAGTTTGACCACAAACTCGGTATATCTATATAAAATAAATTAAATAAATAAACATATTATTAGTCTAGTTACTAATAATTGTAATGAGAACATAACTTAGCATGGTATTTTAATTTTATTTTTTAAATAATAAATTATATATATATATATATATATATATATATATATATATATATATATATATATATATATATATATATATATATATATAATATATAATATTTATATATATATATATATTATATATATATATATTATATGATATTATATATATATATTATATAATATATAATATAAATTTTATATAATATAAATATATAATTAATTATTATTATATATCTTCCTAATATCCCCAGATTGGGGGTGAGATAGTAGCACACACCGGAACAGAATAACAGTAGAAGAACATGAGCCTTTTACCGTCCCTTTAATATCCCCAGTGAGAAATCGTAGCAAACAGAAAAAATCATCCTGAATCTTCACGAGACTGCAACAAACCCTCACTGTGGCATCTCTTCAATATAGGTTTCATTCCCTGGGCAAAGGCCACAACTATACTCCATCACAAAAACCTGCCATTCACTCCCATTATGCACATTTCTTATCGCCTCTGCCAAACTCAAATTCCTCTCCTACAGGCATTCCTTTACTGATTCAATCCACTTTTTTCTTCGATCCCCCATCCAGTCAACTCCCAACACACTCACCACTATCCATCCTTTACATATTACCAAACCGTCTCGATGTACTCTCGTTTATTCTCTCATTTACGCCCTATCATCACAAACTTCCACACAACTATATAATACTATAATATATATAACACCATAGTAATTCTAACCTCTATAGATATATATATATATATAATATATATATAATTTGATTGTATATATATATAATACTACCTTATATATATATATATAACAATAATATATATATATATTATAATTTTACGTGACTATAACCAATACTAAGTACTAAGTATATAAGCCTATACCTATACTAATACCATAATCTATATAACACAAAAGGGATATTAATCATATATAGATATTCAGTAACCTTATTAAGTATACTATCAACTACAATATTATAACCATTATATATATAAAATATATATATTATATATATATATATATACTATATTATATATAGTACTATCATAGCACTACTATTCTCTTTTATATCCCAGATTGGGGAGTAGAGGTGCAGTAGCTAAACGGGGAAGAGGTGAAAAGATTTAGTAGAAGAATATGACTGGATTCGTTGGACAAAGAAAAGCCACCCATGACCTCCGATATCCAAGCCATAAAATTAAAAGTGAATAAAGTCTCGTACCAGTACAGAAAAATTCAACCAAGAGCTTAACGAGACCACGACGGCCTACTGTGGTATCAAATATAGGGTTTATCCCCACTGGAATCAGGCCCACACCATACCATACCCCCCTCACAAAACACCGCCATTCACTCCTATTATGCACCTTCTTCTCGAAACTGCCTAACTCACATTCATTCCCTTCAGACATTCCGTTACTAACTCCATCCACTTTTTCTTTAGTCTCCCAGCCGGTTGATTCGAAGTACACTCACCACTATACATCCGCTTAACCAACCGGCTATCTTCCATTCTTTCCACATGACCAAACCATCTCAACATACTTTCATTTATTCCTCTCATTTATCCCTTTTTCACACCACAACAACTCTCTAATTCTTCTTCCTCATTTTATCAATTCTTCTACACACCTAACACGTGCCCTAAGATTGTCCATCTAAACAGATTGTACGTTAGATCTATACCAGTTATTCCAGACCATAGTCTCACTACTTTACATTAACATAGGTAGCAACATACCATCATGTAACACCATAGCGCACTCAATCCTTAGTCCCTTTACATCCACCAACGATTTAATTGTACCAGCCACCTTCCTGCCCTTCACAACTTTCCAACTACATTCAGAATCATCCATTCCCTTTTCATCCAACATATATGCCATAAATATTAAACTCACAACACTTGTTCGCTGCTCACGCATCTTAACATAACTTCACACCGAGGACTGTCCTCACTCACAACCATACAACCTTACTCTTATCCACGTTTACTTTCAAAACACCTCCTTTTACACACTGCCAAATCTCTTCTACCAATCCTCTCAAACTCGGGCTCTTCAGATTCGCCCACACAAAAACCAAATTATCGCATATAATAGGTAGGGCACCTCCACTCTCACCTCTATTCTCCATCATTCCTAACACCATTTCCTGCCACCTCTACCTCTACCCAAATCTCTAATTCTTTCATAACCCATCCATATACAAATTGATAACCAGGAACATAAAACACATCCCTGCCTCACTTCGCTAATAATATATAAACCCAAAAACTTTTGACACCATTATTCTTACACCGCTTTCACTATCGTCATACATACTTTTAATTCCAGTTCAGAAGCCTACCATCAACACAATATATATATCACTAACACTGCCATAGAGCTTCTCTATTATCCTATCATACGCCTGTTGCAAATCCATAACACCATAAATACAATTTATTCTTCTCTTTCTCATTTTCTCAATCATTTGTTTTTTCAATGTAAAGATATTGATCCACACATCCTCTACCACTCGTAAACCGCCCCTTGCTCTTTACCAATCAGTTCCTTCAGTCACTAGTTTATACCTCGACGCAATCTTTCAACTAAAATACCAGCCTAATATCTTTCCTACAACCACTCAATTAAACTTAAATTCCCATATAAATTCCTATTGTTCCCCCTTATCCCCTTACCCTTATCATAACATACTATTACTGCCTATCTCCAATGCCCTCGGAATCTATACCTCTCCATAAACGCTTTTGTTACACAAACTTCCAAATCCCAATCAATCACCATCTCTGCTCCCCCGTTCTTGATCATTTTACCAGTAATTTCATCTATACGCTGCAGATGTACTATTCTTTACAACTTCTCACTCTAAACCCATTACTTCTCGCTTGCTAATGACCTCATTCCCAAATACCTATTCCTTCTTGGCACCATCAAACCCACAAACTTCACTATCACCTCTTTCATTGCCTGTTAATATTATATCAAATTTTCAAAGTCTTTTCCCACAGCTCCTCTCGCATCCACTTCATCAGTTACAAAAGCACCATCCCTATTCATTATTCTAAGCAGGGTTCCCCTTATTCTCATTCTTAACCTTTTCGCGCTTCCTTCCAGAAGAGCTTCCTATCCCTTGTAAGTCCTCAATTCATCCTCCTTCCAAACTGTTCATTTACCCTTCTTTTTCTCCTACGCATGCACTTTTAGTATTTCTTTTTTCCTCCTTATATAATTCCAAACATCTTTCCTTTTGAAAACTTCATCATTGGCTTTTAGAACACTCAACACTTCTTCTTTTTTACTTTTTAAACAGCTTGCTACCTCTTCATTCCACCAATCACTGTTAACATTCTTAACTTCCTACTTTAGCACATCCACATAACTTTTTTTGCAACTGCGCTACAATTGCTTCCTTCATTTGCTTGCAGATTTGTTCAGTTTTAACTTGTTCACATTCAAATGATTTACTTGCGAGCGCTCTTACATCCTTATCCTTATTACCTTGTTTTCACTTAACTTCTCTCTCTTAATTCTACCTACTTCTTCCGTATCACCTTCCTCTCCATCAAGCCCCCACTAACTTATTTTACATAAAGAAACATAATGATCCGATAATTCCCATTCCTAATACCCTCACTGATTTAACATCAAAAACATACTTCAAATACTCTCTTCACCAACAAAAAATCAATCATACTTTTCACTTCGATACCATCTTCACCTACACCAACTCTAGTATATTATGGATACTCTTGTGTTTAAAGAAAAGTATTACTTATACACATAC
>JABUQX010028853.1:57500-117500 GCA_015478945.1 Trachelipus rathkii
TACTGAGGAAGGATCAATGAAAGCCTATGATATGTTTATAATTTTAACCAGTGGTATACTGAAAAAAATTGATTCCACCTGGTTCAAGCCAACCGGTTGTTATAATTTTGGTGATTTACCAACTTTGAATAACCATATGAAAAATAATTAAAAACTGCTTTAAATCAGGAAAAAAGCAACCAGAGATAAGTGGCAAACCCCCTATCCACTCTGTTTGTAAAACCACATCTTTTAGTGCATATATATATATATATATATATATATATAATATATAATATACTTAATATATCATATATATATATATATAATATATATATATATATATATATATATATATATTAATATATATATATATATAATATATATTATATATAATTAAAACTACTATTTTTCCTCCTTTTATATCACACATTAATTTTTGATATCTTTTCATGGATTGTAATATGCTCGCTCGCACATTGTATAACTAACTTTATTATTTTTTTATTATGCCTGAAAATTCAAATTTCAGTCCACAAAAAATTCGGGATAACAAAAGTCCTAAACAAATATAAGACAATCAGAAAAAAGGGGCAAAATATTACTATTCTAATATAAATCGTAATTTTATTCTAATAACCCAATAGTTGCTTTGAAAACATATACGTAGTATGGGATAGGAATACTATAAGAAGACTTATCAGACTTTTTACCTCAAATACAATTCAAATTTTATTTGCCGCTTTTCTTCTGAATCGTAACCATAAGTAGCGCTTTTCAAAGACCTTACTTTATCAACAAAACTAGGTGTAAGTCATTGTGATCTTTATACAGCGATTTTAGCTTACCTAATCTTAATACTATGAAGACTTTAATTCAATAGTTTAAATAAACTTATCTACTTTCTGACGATGGGAATTATTTCACACACATTTCTCAACTGACAATGATCTTTAATTTAACAAGCAGTAGTATCTGTTTCAAATAAATCAGTAAAAATTGGGTGAATTTTTTTTTTTTTTTTTTAAATATTCTGATGACTTAAAATAAGGAATATATTCTTACTGCTTCAATCAAAATATGATGATTTAAACCGAACAACGTTGATTAAGATAATAAAACAGATGCTTTTTAAATTCTGATTCAAAAGTATAATTAAATATTTGTTATGAGAAGTATAAGTGGGCTTAAAATCAACATTTCAGCCATGTTTAAATGAAAAAAAACAACAAAACAAAACCTCACCATCTAACTGGTGAAATTGTTTAAGCTATTCAAGTATAGCAATGTAAAATAGTCCTAAACTTTATTAAACGTGCTACTTTAACATGTGCTAGTTCGACTTTAACTATATATTAATACCTTCTATCTATTAATGCATAGTGCAGTTTGATTTACTCAAAATGATTATCATTCTCGATCATATTAATAAGGTTTAAAAGTAGATTAAGTTCTCAAATCTTGTGAGAGAAAATCGCTCTCTATTTTATTTAGAACCAAAGGTTTTTATTAAATTCAAACCCCAAATTTGGAACATGATGCAAACCAAAAATTTGGAACATGATGAAACCAAATATCATGCAATATACCAATCACTATCATATAATCACTATTATATAAACAGTTTATAGAAAAAAAATTATATCTATTGGCCAACTATAACTATTTTTTTTTTTTTTTTTTTTTTACACTTCTATATAACTTTAAAGATATCAGCTTTACGCATTATCGTGTTAATACAGGGTTTGGGATTTGGCCGCTCTTCATATTTTAATTCAATAGTTAGTGAGGAGAACTCTAATTTAAAGGACTAATAATTATAAAATAAACTTAGAATCACGAATCAAAAGCGACTACTTTATAGCCATTGTACGGCTATCATACAATATATATACCAGTCGCTCTAAGTCCCAAATGAAGCTCGATATTCGACAGCCTAGACCGGTTAGTCGCGTTCTGTCGTCAATTTCCTTTTATTTCAGAACCATATTTCATATTAACTAACGTATGCTGAACAAGGGTCTGAAAGATAGAGGCGTGTACAGGACCCTATAGACAATAAGGAGATAAGAACACGTCATCTTTGCAGGTCACATATAGTTCATTTTGTTTTAAGAAGTCATATTTAATATTAAAAAATATATTTTTACAGCGTAGGAAATCTAATATGCTATTTCCGGAAGCTTTGATTGTTGATATGTTTTGATAAAAAGCCCGCCAGAAAAGATCTCCACCCAATTTAAGGGATTCCTATAACTTTAGTAAATTATAAACGATTATTATATTTATAATATTTTTATTAAAAACAATTTACTAATATTAATTATTAAATTGAACCGTAAATTTAACAAGGGATATTATATATTATTTTATATATATTTATTTAATATTTATATATATATTATATGAATATATTATAATATATATAATTTATATATATATAATTATATATTAATATATATATATATTATTAACTATATAATATATTATTAATATAATAGTTATATATTATATTATTATATATATATATAATATATATATAATATAGTACTATATATATTATTACTAATTCTATGATTATTCAGTTTTAAAATATAGCTATATATAATATTATATGGGTTTATTATATAAATATATATATATATATATTTTATATATATTATATTATTATATATTATATATTTATAATATATATATATATTTAATATATTATATTATTATATATATATATAATATATAATATTGTATATATTATATATTATATAATATATGATATTATATATATATTATATATATTATATTATATATATATATATATATTAATATAAATATTTAATTATATATATAATATATATGATATATGTATATTATGTAGTATTAATTAATATATATATATTATTATATATTAATATATTATATATATATAGGTATATATATATTTATTGGGTTTATATATCAATCACAGATTTAATATTTATATTTTACTCATATTATCAAATCTTTTGTGAATTAATTTTATTTTTTAAGTAATTTTGGGCTAATTTTTTAAAATATAAAGTCTATAGGTGTTAACTCCTCATATTCTTGACAATAGTATTAATTAGCCATCTCTTCCTTTATATATATATAACTAAATATATATATTAATAATTAATTATATTAGTATTAATATATATATAAGTATTTAATATATATAATGTAATTATATATATATATATTATATTAAATATATTAATATATATATATTTAATATATATATATATTATATATTATAATTATATAATAATATATATAATATATATAGTATATATATTTATAATCATATATATATATATATAGATATATATAAGCTTGTTAGTCGAAAGTATTATTATGTAGTTTTTTTGTGTATTAACATATAATTTGAGATTTGAGGAATTTTGGGAAAAGTTAATTGAGGTGAGTGGTCTCACGTACAAGGATGTTTGCTAGGAGAAGAAAACGCCGATTATGATGGTTAAATACAACTAGCAAATAAACATAGGTGCAAATATCAATATATATTTTTCCATATTTTTTTTTTTATAACTTTATATTTCATATTCTTGGAAAACACCGTTTATGCAAAAAAATAACCAATAAATCTGATATCTGATGTATATATAACGAAGGCAAAAGAGTTCCATATTTATTCTAGCATTTATTTTTTATTATTATTTATTTTATTAATGTATTTTTATTTTTAGTAAAGCCTGTTCTTTATTTAAATTAATACTATAGTGTAAAATCTTGAATGTGAAGTTATTTACGTTATATATAAGGCTAGAACATTATTAATAATTTAACATTTATTTAAAATTCCATTACCACTTAAATTGATAGACAACAATGCTGATCAATTTGGATATATAAGAGATTATTTAATAATATTTCTCTTTTCATTCATTATATGAATGTCCATCATTTATTTAGAAAGAAATAAAAGTCTTCCATTATCTATAATAAACTAGAAGCATTACTTGACTATTCAAAAGTTACCCTACATACACGTTAAAACATTAGGATTATGTTTTGCTAATATTACATTGCTTCTTTATTATTCCATGACCAGATTCCAAATTACACTATGTGATAATAATTATCATACATTAATAACTATACACAGATTAAAATGTTTATGGTGTTTACAAGGAACACCGATGTTAATAGCAATTCTATTGAGCATTAATATTGTAGTGTAGTAATGTGCAATACATCAAAAAACAATTTAGTGACTAACCATTAACGATGGTTTGGGAACGCCATATAATTTTTCGTGCGATCCCTGAAAACAGAAATAGTGAACAAGGACATATTTCTGAGGAAAAGTTATTTCTCCATGAGTGGACAGGTGGCATGTGCGTGTGTGTGTTTTTATTAATAAATGAAAAGAAGTATTAATAAGAGAACTTAAATTGAGGAAAAGCAATAAAATAAAGGAATTCTACGAAATTAATCCATAAAAATACGAACACATTAAATAATAACTCTTTTTCAAGGCAGCAAACATGACAATATATTTATCAAGAATCACTCTATATTAAACTTATATATTAAAATGAGAAATCTTCTGGTCGATGTAAAACAAATGTTAAATGAAGAACAAAAAACATTGAACAGTAAGTCAAATATTTAAAACGCTCACACTTGGGCTTTAAACATATGACAAGAACTTTTATTACCCTATCTTTCTTGGCTAATTATAGGAAGGAAGATATCGACGACATGATGATCTAAACGTGTTTCATATATAGAAGTGAGATCAAAAAATCTGCAAGCTCGAGTTAGACAGACGATTCACGTGTGAAATAATCAATTTAACTACATTGTGCGGCACGGAGGACGAATTTCTTGCAGTACCTTTTCTGTGCGCGTTGTAGATAGAGTGTCGTAGAGAATAGTGAAAATATTGCAATTAAGGTATATGGGTCCTCCAACTCGCTTAATGAAAAGCGTTAAATCTCGACAAGATGCTCTACGTAACTGCGAAATTATATAAGTTCGGATTTAGGGGTATAGACGCACTTGTTTGAGTCGTGAAAACATAGTATTGTATGCAAGCTTGTATTTGTAATGGTATACGTGGTAGAACACATCTGCTTTCAATATTACATGTGTGACAATATTACTATTCACCGAATACTCAAAAACACAAGAATGTGTAGAAACAGATCTGCGATAAACAATTATATTTACAGTGTACTATAATAATAATTGTATTGAGTTTAAAGGAGCATTAGAGATTAAAACTATCTCTCCGAGGAAGGATATACGATAGGTACCTAATGACATTTGTGTGTCGTCTTGTGCTGCGCGCAAACAAACAGCTCGCTCTTCGAGGTCTTGTGGCGAGTGGTGATGCCAGCATCGTGGATGAGAGTCCACACAGAAAGGACGGTGAGGCAACGTGCCAAGGTGGCGGGCATCTATATGTGACGTACGAGAGAACACATAATAAGTGTGAGTGTAGAAAATGGACGGATGTCTTCTACTGTCAACTAGACGTGGGTAACTTTGTAGACGTACTTCATAAGCAAGGACATTCTAGCAATCAACAGACGAGCAAGGGCTCAGAGTAGACTGAGTTTATTCTCGCTTGTTAAACGTGTTCGCAATCAGAGATATTAATAAAAAAAGATTGTTTGTTAGCTACGTGCTTAGTCGGACGCACTGTATTAATTTTTATGGGTGTGCGAATCTAAGAGACGACTACTTAAGCCAGTTGTAAGACAACAACAGTAGGAAGTAAATGCGGCGAGACGCTTATTGCTCAGCATTTTGGAGGATACTCATTACTAATTGGTCCGTTGGCTAATTATGTTATATTCGTATATGTAGCTGTTATTATAGTATTAGCTAAAGAGTCGTCTCTAACAATCCAATTCGTGACTGATATCAGAGATCTAATTATGACGATCTACTATGAAGTGATACGTGCATTTTAATATGCCGAGTATGAGTAATTTAGGACATTTATTGATGTATGATATCTCTCAATGGTCTGGATAACATTTATCTTATAACTGAGGTTACGTCACTGATTATATAGTTCTCTAATTATTTCAATGGAGAGTAATCGGTGAGATAAGCGTTCGCGCCGAAGGTAGATCATTGTAGGATAAAGGACAAGATGTATCGATAGTAAGAATAACATGAATACCACCCAATTAGAAACGCGTGGCTGACTCTCCGTAAGTTACGGTATAACATTAATTAGTGGGTATTAATATCGCTGTCAGAATAATCCCGCAACCCTAGAAAGGATGATTCAAGTGCAGGAGCATGTGACGAGAACCTAACAGATGGTGTATCAGTTCAGATTGAGAGTTGACATATGGTCACCTTGATCACAATGGTCTGAGACAAACACATAAAACCACTTGAACATATTGATGGCCATCGCTTGTCAATTTGCTGTTGCTACACAACTTTGTAATACTACGCCAGAAACCCTCCAGCCGCCTAGTTGTTTCTCACGGGTGCTAGTCAACAATCACTGGGCGATATTTCTTCAGGACTTCTTCAACGTGGAGAGATATTCGTTTCAGCTGAACTATCTCATTTTCTTCGGTCTCACCTCAACTGGAGAGCATGTCACTGACCGTGAACCGCATCTAAGCCCAGAAGTGGCATAGCACCGGGTTGATGCGGTTCACAAACGAGCATCCTCCGCACAACTCATCACATACACAAATTTGTTTCCGCTTTATCCCAACTCGAGCTATAAGATTCCACATTGGAAGGAAAATCATTCACTACTATCATTACACAGTGACCCATTTTTGCTACGCACTACAGAGCGGAATATACCCATTTCGAACATGGTCTTATAGCTTATCTTTCTCGCCTACTATATAACTCCCTTTATTCATCACCACAGTGTTCACGATGCTATGTATTTGCATAATAAAGTGTACACAGCGTTTCTGGTCTTTTTCCTGATAACTGTTTAACTCACAACGTGTCCTCAAAAATAAAGTGATCTGTAGTCTAGTTGTGCCTGATTAATTTTCTGACATTCTTGATTCAATCAATTACTATCACACCACCTAGATTGTTCCAATATATATATGAAACACTTGAACTTTAATTTACTTCTTATGTCGCGAGTGACATAGTCTTCACTACTTATACAATCATTACAAGGTATAAAATATCACTCATTGATTTAAATCCTAGAACTACCTCAGGTATTTATTCACTTTATAATTCACCAACGATTTTAATTGCAGCAGTAACTTTCTGCCATTTACACGTACTCTAATAATAGATACTTACTGCTAGTCGTATCCTTCTATTTCACACATATACCTATTATTAACTTATGTTTCACATATGCTGCTATCACTATACATTAACATATAACTTCACACACTTGAGGATGTCCTTCACTTACTATAAACATAACATTATTAACTTATCTATATTACTTAAAAACACGTTTTTACGTTTCAATAGCAACTCATTTACACATTTCACAATGCCAAATCTCTCCTACGAATCTCTACAAACTTCTCAGGTTTCTACGTTTACAACAGAACAAATCTCGCAATAATTATTTATAAGTGTTATAAGGTGAATTTACAACTCTAACTCATCTCCATTTCCACTTTACTATAACATTTCCTGCAAGCCATATCCACACACACTCACAACATTATCTGTATATCTTTAATATAATAATCGGTATCTAGAAAACTAAATTGAATAAATATCTAATTGTGAGCTATCAATAACAAATATCTCTTGTATTTATATAATCACGCTTATTTTAATATTCTATGCTGCATATATGCTCACTTAATTATGTGATCAAATTTATTCTTACAATCAGATGACGACGCAAACAAAATCTATAAGACTATAATCATGATATTTTTACTTATTGTTTTTTGTATATATCACATTTAAAGACCATTGACTTTTTCGATTTTTTATGTATAGATCGTTTTTTATATTATTTTTCTGAATTTTTAACACCAAATGTAGCTACGTAGCTTCTAAAGGATAAATAACCATTATTCTACTTTTTTCTACTACCTCCATGGTAATCTGGAATTTCTATTATAATATATATGTGTCAATAAGTAAATAATTTTTTTATATTGTTTTACTACAATATTTATTCAATAATAGAAATAATAATATAAAAATAGCTTATATTATATAAGATATATTATAATATATATGTATATATATAATATATAATATAAGTTTAAAATAACTAATTAAACTAAATAATAATTTATTATAATTTACTATTATATTATTTTATTAGTGAAATCAATATCCACTCTTATAAACTTTACTTAATTTATATAAAAATAATTAAATTAAAAGAATATTAATTTGTGCCTAAATCAAAACATTGATTTTTTCTCTTAAAATACAAAAAATTTAATAAATAATCTTAACAAATTATTATTATTTATCATTATATTATTTATTGTTTAGGGAGGTGAGTTTTCTCTACTCTCCATGTTTTTAGTATTTATAATCTTCTCATCCACCCGTTTTTTGCGAATACAAGACTTTTACCTGAGATATATCCTTTTTTGGTTATTTTTATTCCTTTGGGTTATTTTTTCACCTATAATTTTTTTTTTTCAATCTAAATCAAGTTTTTTAAGGGAATATTTGCATTCTAAATACGTCAAATAGTTTAAATAGAGTTCCTAATATTATAAGAATTTAGTCAAATTAGTAAAGTTTTATTTGTGTTCTTGGGCATATAATCATATTACCAAGGGATAATAGATATATATATAATATTCTAACATACTATTGTTTATTATATTATTAATTAATTATTTATTTTATTATATATTATATTATTATATTATATTATAATTAATCTAATATAATATATATATATTATATTATATATATATTATAATATAATATATATATATATATATTATATTCATAATTATATTAATATATATATTAGTATTAATATAATATATATACTATAATATCTACATGATAAATTTATATGTACTTATATATAGCAATTCAAATATGTATTTGTAGTTATATACCTAGAGTACATAACAAATTTTATTCATAACATAATAAATTTAATTGTTCAATAAGACTGTACAAATAATATATATATACTAAATAAGCATAATATTTCGCCTAGGATAGAATAACTGCTAGCTTTCAGATGATTAGTAGCAGTAATATTGATTTAATTACATAAATAAAATAAAAATAAATAAACCTAATTGTTGGTTCATTTATTCCTTTATATCGGCGAGGTGAGAAGAAAGAAGTATCGAAATCTGAGTTGAATCTAATTTAACTTCACCTGGATTCTATTAAAATTATTTTTATTAAAATTATATAAGATTAATTTTCAATTATTTCTTTTTGTTTATATTTATTATATTGTATTAAGAGATGTATTTGCAGTATGAAAGCAATCTTTCTGTTCCTCTTGAATATTATCTTATTGGTTCTGTTAATTGCTTGAGTTTGCATTCTCTATTGTTAATATTCATGACTGTGTTTTCTTAGTCTTCTCGGAAGGTCGATGGTTCTCACTGATGTACACTGCGGGACAATCAAGGCAGGGGATTTTTTAAATGCATTGAGCTTGATAATTAATTTTAGGGGTTTAAATATTCGTTTAAGGGGGATTTTTGTTTAAACAATTGAATATTTTTAGGTAAATGTCTGTTTGATATTAGGGTTAATTTTGTAGGGAATGGAAAGATATGAGAAGGTAGGTTCAGTGCTAGGGGGTTACTATTTATAATAATTTCTTTTCTTTGCTTTGTTAAATGCTAGATTGATAAAATATTACGATATTTTAATTTATAAAAAGAGAGAAAAGAAAAATTGGGTGTCTCATATAATAAGTAGGAGAGACAAATACGTAACGCTCTACTAGATATAATGTGAAGTAGAGTGAGCTAATTTTGGTGTTGTAATGTGTGTGAAGAAAACCATGTATATACGTAGAAGGAAAGTTGGTTTTCTATAAACCTGAAAAAGAGAGATGAAGAAGAATTTTCCAAAGAAAACAAAGTCTAGAAAATTGATAGGGGAATTTGTGGGAGTTCATGTGTAAAAAGAGGATGGACAGTGTTATTACTGTTTTGTGTCGTAAATATCATTATGTTGTTTTTTAGGATGGAAACAAATATGTCGTCCACACATATAGCGAAGCCAAGTGGACTCAGACAAAAGAGGATGGTGGAGAAGTAGTAGAATTCAATTAGTTCCATAAAGATATTGCTAAGTGGGAAAGGGGGAACCCATAGCTAGTCCATAGGTCTGTTTGAAAAAATAGGTTGTTAATGAGAAAAAACTTGTGATGAGGAGTGAGAAGTTTGAGTTCTTTGAGAATAGGAAAATGGAAGATTGAGAGTAATGTTGTTTTCTTGTATGTATTTTTCTAGAAGATCTAATGTGAAAGGAACAGGAACAGACGTAAAGAGAGAAGCAACGTCAAAGCTTAGAAATTGATATGTATGGGGATTGAGTTTATGCGAACGTTGTATGAAATCATAAGTGTTAGTTAAATGAGATGGTGAAATTTTTCCAATTAAAGGTTTCAGTTGAGAAGAAATAAAAGAAGAAAGTTTATAAGTGACACAGTTAGTATTAGAGATGATTGGACGTAAGGGGTGATTTTGTTTGTGTAACTTAGGTAAACCATAGAATTGAACTAAATTCGTCATGTGAGACTTGTTATTAATATGAATATATGGTAAATGTTTACAAACAGATTTGAGTTTTTTGTTGAAATTAGTCTGTGACTTTTTAAGGGGGTTGCTTTATTGAACAATTAAAATTTTTATGTTTTAAATATTAATTGTTTTTGTGCCCAGGGTTAACTATCATAATAATATTTTGATTACCTTTATCACTTTTAGTGATCACAATATTTTTATTTTTCTTTAACGTCAACATGGCTGTATAAAATCTTTTTGGAAGTTTTATCTGTTGCTTATCACTCTGTTGCTTATTGTCCCATCATCTCTAATACCAACTGTGTCATGGGATTGGCATTTTCATCTGCTCATCTCTTAAATACATTAACCATAATAGGAAATAGTTGAATTTTAATATATTTATAAATACAAATAATTTAATAGGATTCATGTGAGTTAAATAGAATTCAACTAGGATTGATACTTTCTTTCTTCACGTCACTCGCCGGATATAAGGAATAACATGAACCCAACCATTGACGGTTTTTTATTTATTTTTATTTATTTTTTGTTTAGTTTATATAAAATTTTGGTATATATTGCTACAATTCCTAATATATCTAGGCGAATATTATGGTAATTTATATCCTATAAACTGACCAATTTTTATTGAAAATTAAGAAATTATTACGTTTTGTAAGTATATTTGTGCCCAGGTATCTCAATATATTATATATATAGTATTATTTACTATAATAATATATATATAATATATATTAATATATATTTATTATCTATATATATATTTTTATATATTATAATATATATAGTAATATATATATATTTATATATATAATATATATAATATATATTATACATATTATATATATATATTATATATATTATAATATATATATATATATATCTATATATATAATAATATATAATAATATATATTATATAAATATATATATAATATATATAACTATATATATATATATATATAAATATAATATATTATATATATCTAATATATTATATATATATATATAATAAAGATATATAATATTTATAATACTTATATATATTATATATATATATATATATTATATCATATTAAAAGGGGGAGTGTGCTTCTGAGCTGGCGCCTATCCTCGTTCAACTCTACTCTCTAGGCCTCAACACTAATACATTTACTCACTGCTGGAAACGCGCATACTGTATGTCCAGCCAGTCCCGAAAAAGGGTTGCCGCTCTGATCAAATCAAAAATCAAAAATACTTTATTCTCTCCATGGATTACATAACTATGCTTACATAATAATAATAATAATAATAGAATATAATAAATATAATATAATAATAATAATAATAATAATAATAATAATAATAATAATAATAATAATAATACACAGGAATACATAGGAATACATAGACGAGGAAAGGGCTACTAATGGGACGTTTTCGTCCATTGAGCCCAAATAAAAATAATAATAATAACAATAATAATAATAATTTATATATAATAATAATAACAATAATATAATAATATAATAATAATAATAATAATAATAATAATAATAATAATAATAATAATAATAATAATAATAATAATAATAATAATAATTAATATAATAAAAATAATAATAATAATAATTCCAACTATATCCCTATAGTTTTCACTTGTATTCTATCTAAAATTTTTGAAACTCTTCTTATGCCACATTTCCTGAATCATCTGGAGTTTTATTCCCTTCTTTCAGACCATCAGTATGGCTTTCAACGCTCGAGGTCAACTATCTCTCTAAGATTCCTTCCTTTGAGTTTCCTCCTGATAAGCTTATCTAAGAAAGCTTTAATTTTAAATTATGGTTCAAAAAATTACCCTGTTTTGGTGTAGAGGTAAAATGCTTGCCTACCATGCGATAGGGTCTGATTCGAATTCTCATAAGGGAACTTGGAACATTTTGTCTAATTTAATTTAAACAAAAATATATTAATACCTTGCCTAAAAGTATATATATATATATATTATAAATATAATATATATATATATATATATATATATATTATATATATATATATATATAATATGATTATATTATATAATATATATAATATATATATATATAATATATATACTATATATATTATTATATGTATATATATATTTAATAATATAGTAGATATTATTATAATATATATATAAATATTATATATATATTATATATATATATATAGTATATATAAGATATATATATATATAATATATATATATATATACCTAGTATGTTTGAGCAAACAACAGCAAACAACAAAAACTAAAATATGACGTCATTCCATGCATGTGTCATGCACGAAACAACAAATACCAAATCAAACAGCGACAAAAACAACAAAAATACGTTCATGCGCAGAGATGTACATAACGAAAGTACGCACTTATATAAACTATAGTCCACTCATGTGGTAAATAAGTGCACAGCGTTACGTATAAAACGTGTGCGTGCTAATCTGCATAAATACTGTTACTACTGGGGGGGGGGGGGAATGGAATTTCTGACCACCTTACTGGTTACGTATTTGTTGAAGTTCATATTTTTTAGTATTATTATTCGTTCAAATATCATGGAATTGATTTATTTTTAATTTAAGATTTTTCTCTAGTAAAAGCAAATATATATTTTACGAAAATCAATTAGAAGAATTTCTATCTCTCTCGGAAGAAGAAGAAGAAGGAAGATAGAAGAAGAAGAAGAGAAGAAGAAGAGAGAAGAAAAGAAAAAGAAGAAGAAGAAAAATCAAACGATGAAGATGGTTCTTCCTTCCTTTACGGCTATTGGATTCTATACAAAATCACTAACGAGTATGACATTTTAAAACAAAAGGAATATAATAATTTCTCTTCAAGAGTTAATGTAATAAATAAAAAAAAAATATACTCTAGATTGAAAGGATTATTTTACACGACAAAACGAATCGTCACATAGGAGTTAAACATCATAAGAGACAAAAGAAATTAAACAGTATTAACTTAGATATCAAACTTCCCACTGGTTTAACTCTATCTCTGTTGTTAAGTGCTGCTTTAATACAAGTGATGTTTGGAACGCATATTTATTCATAAGACTCGAGCGATACACTGAACGATACAAAATCATTTATGATTTATTATTGAAGGGAGGAATAGGAATTCTAAGATTACGCTTGAATAAGTTTAGCAGGTTTTTTTTCCAAAGAAATGAGTTCAAGGTTGTCATCAAGAAGGTAGTCTCTTACAAATTTCGTATATTAGAATGAAAAAATTCAGCAAAGTTGTCGCAGAGAGAGAGAGAGAGAGAGAGGGAGAGAGGAGAGCGAGAGAGAGAGAGAGAGAGAGAGGGGGGAAAAAGGGGGAAAAAAGTGGGGAAATAAACAGAGGGAGGGGGGGGAGGGTGGGGGGGGGGGTTTGATCGAAGAGAGGAGAACCTATTTGAATCCAACAAAATTTACAATTTCCGGACTCTGATTACCGAGATCTCGAATTTATCCTACTTCAGAAGTCGATCCGATCCACAAAATTTACTGATTGGAAACTACGGATTTCGATTCCTACTATAAGTTCCAATTCCGGACTCTGATCTGACCATACCAAAATTTACCGATTCTGAACTGTGAATTCCGATCCGATCCACCAAAATTTAAAAATTCCAGTCACCGATTCCGAACCAACCAAATATTCATCCAAGCTTTGCAGAAAGCTCACGCCATATACCCAACCCACCCACCCGCATCCTGTTCAAAATAGTGAGATTACTCGTGACACTACGTAAGAAAAATAAAATTCCACCTACATCACGTTTCGACTGTGGACTGCGCAGCACACGGACACTTTCTACTAATGTGTTAATTTTAGTGCTACAAGTGTTACCATTTTCGACTCTCTCAGGCAGGATGGAGGCACAACCAATTTACCCCCGACTTCGCATATCCACATAATCCCTCTTACTAACTCTTTAACTCTCAACTCACTCTCGGATTTCCATCAGTCTAGCATCTTCCTCTGCCACAACAACTTCTAATTCATTTATACACATCCTTTTTCTTATTCAAATTTCTTTATAAATAATGCATCTATAAATATAAAACATATTAAACATATTATTTTTAATATGTTTCTTCGCAGCTATGTTTAATGCTTCAAACTTCTTAAGACGGAGTTAGGTTGAGTAATGTATACGACAGCAACAACCAATATATTTTTTCACATGTAAATACTCTCTGCAATGGTGAGGCTACCAGCGAGCGAATATCGTCATTTGGACTTACTTGCCGTGCCGCATTGTTTTAAAGACTTGCTTCTTTAAAAGAACAAGTTAAAAACACTCGTGTTACAGACTCCATTTCACTAGTGAAATGACAACTAGTTGTTAAAATTTTATTGGCATGCCTTCACCAATCTTGACATATCTTCGATTCATCAAAAATTTACAAACTTTAAGAAAGTATTTTTTATCATTTGTTCCATTTAAGAAGTCTTTAGAGAGTTATAATTCATTTCCCACGTTGATCTATAATCTCACCTTACATTCAGACATTAATCTTATCGTGATTTAATCACTTGTTCTTTCAGTTTAGGAATATTCTATGTGAATATTCTTTTCATAGCCAATTAATAGACATATATACCTTAATAGCTAATTTATATATAACTATAACAATTATACTTACTTATACTAATATTATATATAATATACAACGAACAATGCCCAACATATATTATATTGTTATTATATAAGCAAAGTATACTTATATGATTCAAAAGACCACAGCATATTTATAGATCTTTATTAGATATTTATCATACATGAAATATTTTTATATTTAATTTAGTTATAGTTTAGTATTTATAGTTTTAATAACATTTCCAATGATATTCTCCGATAATACTCGCTCCTTCTCATATAATCATATATTAATTATTACACGATAATAACGTAATATACAGTATAACTGGTATTAATATATTATAACATATAATACATATCCTATGTAGTACTTTACACTAGTAAGTATATATCATATTATATACTTATTCTAGTAATAGATATACTTATGTCATTTATCCTTATATTCATGCAGTATTATATCATATATATATCCCAATCGACTTTTATTGCTAACTAGCCAACTATTTATTCACCTGTAGCATCCAAACTAATATACTCACTATAAATATAATATATTATATTTTTATAATAACGTATATATATACTCTAATAGATCACTATATAATACTTGTATTATATTATTAGAATACATAGCCTTATGTAGCTTTTCACATCTGAGGCCACCGGTTCTATTCAACAAGTTAAAAGTCGTTGGATCATCTAAATTCGTTAACAATTTCACTCAGTCTAACTTCTAAAATGTTAACACGCTTTTAATGTTTATTCGTTAATCTCGCAAAAAAAATTACCCCTTTTCCGTCGTACTCGATTAAAGCTGATTATAATGTCAATACTTATTATCTATAGAAAATCCACACTTCTTCTTCCCGTTACCACCCCTTCTGATCCCGTCGTGCCTCGAGCCTCCCTATAAAAATAATAAAAAATTAATTACCTAGTCGTATAAATTTGTCCACCTGATTACATTATTACAATAAATATACTTTGCTTTAGTTACGCGATTTGTACGTTTCTTCTAATTACACGCCTGTTTCTAAGCTCACACAACTCTGAGCCCACACCAATATTAAAATTAAAAGTATTTCTCAACACCAATACACATGACGCGAAAGACATCTAATTTTTACAAAATCTTTTTCCCGGACTTAACGGCACTCTTGCCTTAACACAGACAAAGAATAAAATCTCGTACAAATAGCGTAATAAGTCTCGTTTAATTGATACGTTTTTTTTACTTAACAGCATTAAGTTATTTCCGGAAATTTTAACGATCGTTCACATTAACGATTAACGGACTCAAATCTTCGAGTTTAATGCCCAGCTATACATATAAGATATTATTATTAGAACTGATGCAGGAGATAAGTCGACCATTCTGGAACCACTCATTATCAAGGACAACCCATCCATAAAATATAGTTCATTTATTTTTCGCTCATATAACACATTCTGTGCAAAACGGTTCTAGCGCTTCAATTGAAATAACTTTTAGATGGCTGCTAGCCGCAATCTCAGAACATTTAAAGATCTCGTTAGATATGCTACGATGATTTTCACAAATTTGTTAGCACAATAATACCTATTAATACTACATCAGTATTTATTAATTGTTTTTCAAAAGCTAAAATATTCAAAACAATAGCAATAGCAAAAACAACCGAAAACGTTACAGAGATACTATTATTCCCTCGTCACTAGCATTCGTTGAAATCCCCAACTTCAAGTCAATTTTCGCATACATTCTTACATGAATCTACCACTTTAATCATATAAAACGACAAATAAAGTCAACTGACATCTAACTCAAACACTTATTGAAACAGTATTAAACATCTGATTGTGACACCCTGCCTCACTCCGCTGATTATACTACAAGTCACTTTTGACCATAATATACGCAGTATCGTAGATATTAGTACCTTCTTCGCTGTGACTCTGTGTAGTAAGTGCATCCTACTCTGTTATCTTTACAGTCATACATAATCGAATTTGTCTGAAAGAGACTCATTCTTTCTCTCGAGTTCCATCAAAGTCGGGGCAATACAATGCATTCGTTTATGAAAGCTGCACCAAATTCCGAACTCAAAAACCAACAAGTGAAAATAGCCCGCTCCTGTCTACTGCCGTGTACGCAACCTGTAATGGCAGTGTGGGAAAAAGCAGGGATCCCAACAGTGTTGAAAACATGCCATGTCGTATCGAAAAATAAAGAAACTTTTTAGCAATGAAGGGGATAAATAAAAAAGAACAGAAGTTACAAGACAGAATACAGATCATAGTGTTCTGGTTTCGAAAGCAAGAGAGATGAAAAACGCCTTAGATAATCTGTCTTGGATAATTGCGCATGCAAATGCTCCTTGACATGATACAGATAGATGAAGATGAATGTAGTCATTTTTGATGCTCCAACGGGAAAAAAAGACAAGGCAAAATGGTTGGATAGTTGGAGTGGATAAAACGTTATTACGGAAAGAAAAGATTGCCAGATGAGAGGGAGTCATTGCCTTGCTTACAAAGAGAAAGAAGGGAAGGCAGCCAACGTTTGATGTAGTCTGCTTGTCAAGTTCAAGCCATCAGGCGTCGCAATTCAAACCAATAGTTATCATCATAGACTAGAAAGATATATGTGAGCTCTAGAACGCTCATCAGGCCATCAACGTCCAGAGATACTAAATTGCCCAAAGCCAAAAACGAGTTGATACTTTTTATCGCAACATTCCATGCTATGCAGCTCCTTGATGCTAACTTTAACCTACAAAAAATAAGTGACAGATTCTTTGCTTTATCACATATTTCGACTTTCCACGCTGTACAGACATGCTCTTGGTCATACACTGTGGAAAAATATAGCATCAACTTTTCATCAGTAAGACGATAACACAAACTAAAACAGGAAGAAAAATGGCAGAAATTCTTAAAAAAATCTCTACGTCATTTTTCATAGAGCTATCTCAATTTGTCCCTGCAAATTCATCTCGGAAGATGCAAAATTAATGGAAGATTATTGATCCGGATCATGAAATATCATATGGGTCGAGTCTGCCAGTCCTAATTTCTGGACTAGGTGTCTGTCGATAAGCTTCTTGGCGCTCCGAAGCTTACCCGTGGAACAGGTAAAAATATCATTGCAGATGCTGTATATCAATTAGTATTGCAATGGGATATATCTCAGAACTCTAAACCAAGTCCGAACACGTGTGCATGTCCTTTGACACTCGTTACTCAGCTCACACAGGTATAAGAGTGTGCCTGTATGTTACTCACAGAGCAATAGACATGCAGATAAACACATGGCTGTGCTCGCTTAGGGTCGCCATCAAATTTTTAGACATTACTTACATTGGAAGAGGAGCTGTTTCTGTCTCTTTGCCTGCTTCTTCTGGACATGGCATACTCTTTTTTAAAAGATACTTTAAAACTCGGCCGTGTTGCAAAGTTAAATATAAGAGAGAGAGTTATGGATAAACTTTTGAAATGAAGTGCCATACAAGCAGAAAATAAGAAGAAGATAAATATGATCAATGTTAAATTATTCTTGAAAACACGCAGTTTCAAGACCACCATCCTCGTAATGTATTACACTTAGTGCAATTTCTCCGAAGCTGACATTGACTTTTCCAGAGTTAATACTTCATCCAGATTTAAACCAAAGGAGTCGTTATCCGACCTAAGAGAATTATTATCATACAATTTTTTGACAAAAAAAATTTTTTTTTTAAACAAGAACCAGTTTAAGCTGACTCCAAGAGAAGAAAGAGGACTGCGTGATATTTCCTGTTTTTTTAACAACAATATAAATTAGATCGTGGTTCACTGTGCATCTCATAGCCATCAGTGCTCCATCGTTCGGATTCTGTACTCTTCTATACAAAGACGGCTCAATAGTACACAGGCAACAAGATGATACCACTTGCAAGTACTTTTTATCTGTCAGCTCTCATTAAAGTTTTTAGGCATTACTCGTCGCGTCACGTTATAATAATGGTCGTCTGAGGAACTTTCGTTGTGCACTTTAGGCACTTTTTTGATTCAGAGGTTGTGTGCTAGGCAGAAAACCAAATGGGCATGCTAAAGACCAACGTGGGATTCCAGACGCAGAAAAAATGAACAACCATCACAATCCTGAATTCAGTTATCTCAATAACAATTGCTGGATTTCGTTACATGCCAACCACGAAAACGAAGTTCTTTGACATACTAATCAAATGCTCTCACACAAATTTCTAGACAATAGATCCTGCAAGAGTGGAATTGTCGACCGACGAGCTATATACTGAAAGCAGAGAAACTCGTAAGAGGAGCTAAAGTTGTAAATCATGATAACTGTAAAGAAGGATGTGACCGGCTAGATACAGCTTTAGAATACTACATACTGATAATAAAATGATGAAGAGTCAAAAACCGTACCCTCCTTAACACAGTATAAACATCATTCATCATGGAAATCTATTGCCCAGACAAAAGCCAGAAAAACAATACTCTTACAACTTCACAGGGAACAATAATATACACTAACATAAACAGATGAAAATCTCGTATGTGGGTATTATATACTTGGGGAAACTTCCACTTTAAAAAAAGTAAACGCTCTATAAGCTGCACCTCAATGGGGTAGTGTGAAAATCAGCGAACAATTTATTTCGAACCTTGGTAGCAACCTCTAAAGTTATTCCATTGAGGTGAAATTTTGCACCCAATGTTGTTTTTACAATATAAAAAAATTGTGCGGTGTCTTTTGACAAAAAACTAAAAAAAACAATTTTATCCTGATTATTTTGCATCAGTCTAATAATAATATTCTATATCGTCTACTAAGTTTATAAAATAATTATAATATATTCTAAGATTTTAACTGAACGTTATATATAAGATTTAACCATTTATATACTATATAATTATATACATATAATTATTATTATATTATATATAACATTATATATTATTATATATATAGTATAAATATAATATAATCATGTTGTGGGGATTAGTGACCCCGTCCAGGTAGGCTGGCTAATTGAAGACTCATAAATCCACATTTCTTCCTGCTTCCAAACAATTCTCTGGCGCGGTACCACTTTCGCTTGATTAGTTTGGAAGTAGCCAATGAATTAGTGGAACCATATTTTAAATTCTTGTCCATATATATTTTCTTATTATATCTGCGGTGGCCTCCACCTGTGTAGACCTAGAGTAAATTAACTAGATATATATATATATGCTTCACATCGAATGCACACAACAATATATATATGAATCTATATCTACTAGCCTATAATTAAGACGAATGCTCATCAAAGCACCGAGTTTTTATTTATGATGAATTTTTTGGGGATCGAAAATTTTTTGTCGTATATTACATTTAATTGAACTATTATATTTTATAGTTTGTTTAATTACTTTATTGAGTTCATTTAATATGGAAGTCGATTTTAATATTTGAAATTATATAAATTTTTCAGTTGACGCAAGTTATTTCTGAATATTTCCCGATATGTTAAACTCCTTGGTTATCGACAAGATTCACTGTATACAACTTATTATACATCTTCGAAAGTGGACCAGAGATGAAAAAAACTCTAGTCAAGTTCCGAAGATGATGACAATAAACAACAAATTTTATTGTGATAACGATAACAATACAGTATAATATCAAAGACTTTTCTATAATTACTCTCAAATCAAACGTATTGGTGAATGCGAATATAATAATAATAATAATAAATAATCAATAAATAATAATAAATAATAATAATTAGAACGCAGCATTTGTAACAATAACAAGACCGATAATAATAATAATAATAATAATTATAATATTCAATAATAAATAATAATCAATATAAATTTATCTATTATTACAATACGGTAATCGACTACACAATAAGTTATTATTTGTAGGAATCGCAATCTCTTAGAAAATGCCAAAGCATTCTGGAGAAAGACAAATTAATCCATTGTAATCAATTTTTATTTTAAGGTTCCTAAGTTTCTCGTTTCTGTTTTAGAAACACAAGAAAACCACGTTAACTATTATTCACTATTAACCACAAACTGCTTTTCTGGAAACTAATTATTAATTAAAGAACAGGGGTGAAGCCTCTGTCTGAGGGGTTCTAATATTTGCTCCATTCACCACGGAAACTAATATTTACCGAAACCACTAGTTTAAGATTATCATTGCACGAAATCGCGACGTAAAAAGTTACTCAAAGTTCAACAAAACTCGCTAAAACTTTGGGCTATGTATTTATTTTTTTATACAAATTTTTATGGATGTATATATATATATGCTTAAATTTACCAATAGGAAATTAATAATTTATGTAATAAATTTATATAAATTTCAAATTATCCAAATAGTTAATTTTAATTGGATGATCATTTATATGTAGCTACTTTTCATTTGTCAAATGTTTGACCCGGAAAATTTTCGTTACGTCCGATCCAAAACTATCAAGCTATTATTTAATATTTTGAATAAATATTTTATGACAGTTATATATTACCAATTCGTCGATATCATATATATGAGATCGAGATTTTTTACTATATCAAACTAAAAGGGGGAGAGCTCTAAAAGATAAATTTTATAGGAAGTTTCAGTTTCGAGTCTGCTCCCGAAAATCAAATTTTTATGTTAACGTGATGACAATATTGATTATGATTTATTTAATATTTTCACCTTTTATTTAATTGTTTCAAATATATACAAGAAATATACTTACATATTGATTAAAAATTGATTTTAATTTTTTATAAAGAGCCAAATTTCTTACATACTTATTCAAATTGAAATTTATAATTTCAATATTAAATATGGTTTTCTCTATTATTATTTTTTAAATCAAATATTAAAAAATTTGAAATTTCTAAACATTCCCACTTTCTATTGAATTTTCTCCAAAATCCTTTAACCTTTCAAATTTTTCCCTTTTAGCGTTTTTTGCTTTACTTTTTGAGTGTGAGTTTTCTTGTTTGCATTGTAATAAAAAAAGAGATAACACAACAAATGCAAGTCATCAATCACGTTGGTGAAAAAATGGTGTTTTGTAAATATTATACCTTTTAGCTTTCACCGAAGAGAGAGAGAGAGAGAAAATAAAAGATAGATAAAAAACCTCGAAGATTTCAGAAACACAAGAAAAAACTGGACATGAAATTTAACAGACGAAATAAAAAAGTAGGTTGAAAGATGACTGACGCGGATTTTTAGTAGTCAGTGATGAAAACTGAAAGACTAAAAAAACGTGGGCCAATCTTAACTAAATTCAATCCTTGAGAATACTATATTCTAAAGAAGTAGTATTCATATTGTATAACAACTCGTGGGTCCACTTTTCAAGGTGACTTATTCTAAACTGAATATATTACAAGAAAGACTGATTCTTGAATATACCAACTATTAAACAACCTTCCATAAAATGACATATTCGACTCCGAAAGCTGAATTCAAAAGAAACGCTGGAAAGCCTTTTTTTACTAATTATACTCTGAAATAGGAGAGAAGGGGGGCTTGAATAGCCATTAGTGGGTCCTATCAGTTTGTCCAGAAGGCTTGACATGTTACATCTACATCAAATTTCCTACAAAACACTGAGTTTAGGAAAGGGAAAATTTCAATGGTGCCCTCGCTGTGACATTCTACTCAAACAAAAAAGCATCAACAGCCTGACCTTAAACATCGGTAAGACGTCTCCAAAACAGCGCTGAACCTCTAAAATGGTGGGGGAAGCTCATTAGATGATCAATGCTTTCATCATAAAATATTAAATTTCTACGAAAAAAATTTATAAATGATCTTGCAGAAAATGTGTTTCGATTCGGGATATCCACATTAAAGCGAGTCAGAATTCCGATCGTAAGTGCAGCTAATTAAGATCTAGTGATATAGGCTCTACTAAAAAAACACGGTCGTACCTCTGTGCTCTCTTTAATAGTTCTACGAGAAAGACCGCCCGAGCTGGCGTTAGACTGATCAAGATAATTATTTAATACAATCGTCAGCAATTTGAATTGTTTTCATACGTTCAAATAGCACATATTGTCTCATCTTACAAGTATTAGCTAAATTTAAAACTAATTTTCTAAAATAAATAAATTTCGCTTGAACGTAGGTAATCTATATTTTAGATTTTTTATTGTAAAAATCTTTAGAACGTTTGACATAAGGAAACTTTTTGGCAACAATCAACTGTTCTAACTCGTGATGTTTTTATTTTCATATGAGATCTTATCATCATATATTCCTAGTAGTTTTTAATTAAAGAATGAGTTTTATCAAATTTTATACAATACTTATCAGAGAATCTGTAAATTTTCTTCTGAATAATTTGATTGTAAATTTTCACTCTTTCTAGGATGGTTAGTCCATTGTCAGCTACGAATTCTAAATCATTTTCAATATAGAAAAATTAGTCTGGTTTGACTAAGAAAAAATTGACCTTTCATTTCGAAAGGGTCAATGACATTTATACAAATGAAAGGTTAGGGTGTTGGGATCAATTTGAAATATCAACTTAAGTCCCTGGCATCTTGTCATGGAGCCACGGGTTAACGCACGAGGGTGGTGAGGGAAACTCTTCAAAAGTGAATTTTCAAACGTTTTTAAGAAGCCTATTTTTGGCAATTGGTTTTTAAATATGTCTTTAATTACTTAACTACAACTTTGATTAATATAAAAAGTTTATCAAAATGTATTCTATATCTTTAGTATATTTTGAGGAAAGTTTGATTAACTTCAAAACTCTGACAAAAGAGAGAAGAATCGAATGCCGGTTAATTGTATCGTTTTACTTTTTTCAATGTTGGAAGGTTCTGTGTAGAGTTGAGTGAATAGTATTTATATATATCAGTAATGAGTGATGTAGTTACAAATAGTTCATGCTTGAGGTAAAGACCTTTAATATGTAGATTAGTATAAACAAAGATTTATATATATATATATATATATATATATATAATACTATAATATATATACTATATATATATATATTATATAATATATATAGTATATACATAATATATATATTGAAAAATAGTAATAGTTTTTCGGCTGGAAATTGTATAAAACTTGATCATATAATAAATGTTGTGACATGAATAAGAAGATCCGGTGAAATTTTAACAAAAAATGAGTTGGGGGGGGGGGGCTCCAGCCTAACCTCATTTTTAAGGGTTACAGGTAACGCTCAGGGGTCCCCAAACTTGGGGACTATAACTATTTATCTATTAAATACTTAATATTGTAAATTTCAGGGTAGCCATTTATACAAGGATACTTTACTCTTATGAGCTTTTATTGTAGTACGGTATTGAAATCTGAACTTTCTCGGTGCAAAATTGCAACCGACTCTCAGAGCAAGTTATATTGAATAAAGTTTAATTAATTATATAAAAATGATATAACCTCTCACCGCATTCAACTACTCACCAGTAATATTATTTTACTATAATAATGAAAAAATCAAGATGTCTAATGTAATCAGACTTTCCTCACCACAAATTCAGATAACCATCGAGAATACAACTCAATTTTGCAACCTTTAAAATACTGGCGCAAAGTGGCATATGGAGAATATATAAAAATTTTTCTAAATTAAAAATCATCTATTTTAATATAAAAAACTCTCTTTATTATTACATATATATAGACTATATATTTTAATCTATTATTTGTATATATATTTAATTATATATAATATATATATATATTATAGTATATCTTTCAGGGCAAAAGGCCGGAAAGTTACATGCAACCAAGAGGAGCTGGGACAAATTCAGTTTTTCAACAGATCAAAATCCGACATGACGGAACGGGAAACGGAGTCTAAAAGTATTCAAGTCAAGAGAATTAGGAATATTAAAGGAGGAATTTTTTTTGGGGGCCAGATTTTTTTTTTTTTTTTTTTTTTTTTTTTTTTTTTTTTTTTTTTTTTTTTTTTTTTTAATTTTTTTGTTTTTTTTTTTAAAATTTTTTTATTTTTTTTTTTTTTTTTTTTTTTTTTTTTTTTGAAGGTTGGTGTTTTTTTTTTTTTTTTTTTTTTATTTTTTTTTTTTTTTTTTTTTTTTTTTTTTTTTTTTTTTTTTTTCAAGAGAATTAGGAATATTAAAGGAGGATTAAGTCCGGGGGCCAAAGTGTTTGACAGGAGAAAGTTGTGAATGTTTGGAAAGACGAATTTCAAGAGCTTTCTTAAAAGGAGGAGATATCTGACTAGAAAGTTTAGAAAGCAGTGTCTGTTGTAACAGCGTTATTATAGTGAAAGCTAGGAAACAGTTATATTGCCAGAATGAGATTGGAGAGAGTCATTGATAACAGGAAAGTTGCTGTCGAGTAGCCTTAGACTCCACCCTTTATAGTAGAGGTGTATGAGTGGAACCACCCCCAGATATGCCTACTCCATACAAGGATGAATGACGCACCTATACAGAGAAAGCAATTTGGATGTTTAAAAGAAATTCTTAAGGTTCCTTTCAATACCTTACAATCTTAGAACCTTGTTTGTATATGGAAGTAATGTGATCCTCCAAGATAAGTCAAGACTCAAGAGTAAAGGAAATACCAAGAATATTATTTTATTTTAAGGACAGGAGAAGGTCTGAGTTGTACTTTTAAAAGATATTAAAGTTTAATGGGAGAATATGTCAAGTAGATTGATGAAAAAATTAAATTGCTGTGGCATTAAAAGCAATCATGTTTTCTTCTCCACTATTGGAAATGCAAGAAAGATGGTAGGTCAGTTGCTCCAAAGATATCCTCCTAATATTAGCTATTTGCTGTTAAACTGAAAGAGGAATCGTCGGCATGGGAGTTTATATGTGATGAATGACAGATGAAATAGAGATGGATATAGAACATATAGCCCTGAGAAACACCAATGCTGACTTTTTAAAGATGAAATGCGGATGTCCACAACTGTGAAATAAAACAACCGGAATAGAAATCAGAAAGAAATCTATAGAGAGTTGCATTTATACAGAAAGTGAGAAATTTACAAATCAGAGCTTTATGTTAAATTCTATCGAAAGCTTTTGAAATGTCTAGCGACACAGAAGAACATTCTCAAAAATGTTGAATTACAGTGGACTGAGAATCAGAGAAAAGAAGCTTTACAGTTGAGGGTTACTATACTGTCATACTTAAATAAGATAACTGAAAACTTTGGATGATGGGATGATGGCTAAAGAAGTGAAAGGTTTGGTCCCCCTTCTTCAGCACAGATTGAATTTCCGCAGACTTCCAGGAAGGTTGAAAGGCTGAAGTTGATAGGTAGAGTGCAAGCTAAAAAGTGCAGATTTTCAGAACCAAAAGGAGGATTCTGTTAGAACCTTCTTTGTATTAAGTTCAGAGACATCAGAAATCACATTTTTAGAGGATCAATGATGTTAGGTTTAAAGGAGTTCGGGGATGGTTGAGAAGGAGGAATATCACCGTCATGCTCTAAAATTGAATCAGAAAATAGAGCATCAGTTGTGCCATTGGTAGAAAAGAGGTGTGATAATAAAAAGAAAGGTTAGAGTTAAAATATTTTGCATAATGTCAAAAAGAATGTGAGAGAAAAGGACCATTAAGATTATTGTATTTTCATGGGAGAAGAGAGAATTTAGTGTTACAGAGAATAAATTTTGCAGAGTTCATTCGTAAAATGTAAATAGTATGTTTACTAAGTTGAAAGACGACCTTAATTTATGAGGACAGCGACCATGTTATGAATAACACGAGAAAGGCATAATTAAACAAACGTTAACTAGTTTTAGATGAAGGAAAGGAAATTAAATTTACGCCTCCATAACAGATAGGATCATACTGCTAAGACCCCTCTCACTGAGGCAGTATTCATTCCATGAGAATCAAAGAAGTGCTACCACAAATTTGATAAATATTCGTCTCCGGTGACAAAAGAGGATCATTTGTCGAAGATGTAAAATTAAATTGAAGAGGTAGAACAGAATACAGAGATAAGAACATAATCATAGTTACCCAAGATTTGAGGAGCCTAGCAGTAAAGCACCGGGTATATTGTCCTCATTCGCAACATGCGGTGGTTCAATCCCAGAGAGGGCAGTAATTCTTTACCTTCCATTAAATGTTTCTTCCTTTATTTACATCTTATATAATTGCGAATTAATATTGCGAATTTTAACAATATATATATATAATAATATATATTATATATATATATATATATATATATATATATAGTGATATATATTATACTATATATTATAGATATATGTATATATATATTATAAGTATTAGTATATATGATTAGCCATTATGAAAGGATATGCATAGTGATATACCTAATAACTCTTCTATGAAATGAGTTTATATGAGACCCACCAAAATGTAGACAATAAAGAACGAAGTCACAAACTATTGTAATGAGTAGTAGTAGTAGTAGTATAGTATGGTATAGTAGTAGTAGTAGTAGGAGTAGTAGGATAGTAGTAGTAAGTTAGTAGTAGTAGTAATAGTAGTACAAATAAACAATCAGAACATTAGAATAAAAAAGACAGTAAGAGCCACATGGGCCTATCGAGACTGCCCAGTCAAGTCAATAGGAGCCAACACCAAGAGTCAACATGTTCGAGTCGCAAATCCACTAAATCAGCCCTAGGCTTGTTAATAACTTAAAAACAGATATACAACAATAACTCTACAACTAAAAGAAAAACTATAGCTAAAGTACATGCTATACACACTACAAGCTTTATTAACTTTATAGAAACATGCAGTTTAACCTTAATAACTACTGTAACTAAAAATCTGCTAACTTGTGGCTTAGTTAATAATAACTAATGATACCCAAACCATTCCATATTTACCTATTCCCAATCACTTTCTTAATGTGTTTGAAAGTTCATTGTTCCTGAGCTATTCAAAACCATTTCCAAAAATTAAAACAACCCTATTACGAATGACATAGCTTTCTTATATCCAAGAAGATTTTATTAGTCCCAATATTATCAATAGATACCTGTAAATATTTTGTAGACTTGTATCAATGTCTCCTCTGAGAAATCGCCTTCTACAGAAATACATTCTAAACTCCTTCAGTCTCTTTTCATAGCTTTTACCCTCAAACCCAGAAAATTCATCCTTGTTGCTCTTACGTTACACTCTCTCTAGCATACCAAGCTTCTGTAAGTAAGGGGCCAAACCTGAAGCAATACTTCTAATACTGATCTAACATAAGCTATCTATACAGGTCTGTATAGCTTCCTTGCTCTTGTAAAACAACATTGACTATTTATTATACCAGATACTTATTTGCTTGATTTCTTGGCTATCCAAGCTGATTAGCTACTTTCAAATTACTGCTTATAATCCACACCTAAATCTTTTTCGGTTCACAAACTAGAGCCAATCCCCATTCATATCGTATTGTTAAAACTTTATTTGAGTAACCTAGGTTAAAAACCTTACACTTTATCCTGAATAAGCTAATTCATTTTTGCCACTTAATCTGTCCACCAAGAAGTTTATCGAGATCATCTTGAATCTTTTTACATACATCATTATTATTCCTAACTGATGTAGCCACTTGGTATCATCTGCAAATACTTAGAAACCTTGCATTTTAAGTCCTGGTCTAAATCATTATATATATTATATAAATTATATATATATATATATATATTATATATATAATATATAATATAATATTAATATATATATATATAAATATATATATATATATATTAATATATATATATATAATATATATATGAGGAACAATAGTGGAACCAACACTGAACCCTGTTTATAATCACACCTAAATCTTTTTCCTGGTCTACAGACTCAAGCCAATCCCCATTCATATCGTAGTTGAAACTTTTATTTGAGTAACACCTAGGTGAGAACCTTACACTTTTTACCATTAAATTCATTTGCCACTTATACTGTCCACCCAAGAAGTTTATCAAGATTCATCTTGATCTTATATATCATACTTCACTGATTCCTAACTTATGTAGCCACTTTGGTATCATTACTGACAACTTAGAAAATTTGCATTTAAGTCCCTGGGCTAAATTAATTTTATATATATATATAATATTATATAATATATATATTATATAATATATATATATATATATAATATATTATATATATATATATATATATATATTATATAGTATATTATATTATTATAATATAATTATTATATATATATATTATACAGTGGCGTATCCAGGCATTTTTTTCGGGGGGGCCAGACAAAAAATCGTTTTCCTTTATTTATAATATATATATTATATATATATAAACTATAAATATATATAATAATATTTATATATATATATAATATATAAATACTATAATATATTTATATATATTAATTTTAAACCTCTGACTTGTTATTTATAAACGGATATTATACTTAAAAATGCTTAGTGTCTTAAAAATTTCGGGGGGTTGCCGATGGCACCCTGGGGGCCCCCCCCCCTGGATACGCAACTAGTTATATATTATATAATTATATATATATATATTATATATATATTATAATATATAATATATTATATATGAATATATATTATATAATATATATTATATAATATATTATATATATATAGTATACTGTATTATATATTTATATAATATATATATACTATATATATATATTATATATATAATATATATATATATATATATATATATATAATAAATATATATGATATATATATATATTATTATATATAATAATATATATATATATTATATCATGAGGAACAATCGTGGCCCCAGCACTGAACCCTGTTGGGACACCATTCTTTCACTATTTCCAGATGACTTATTGCTATTTTAGTTGTAACACTAGTTTTCATTATTCCACAGGCCATCTCATTTAATCCAAACCATGTACCATCTCCTCCTCATGGCGATATAAGGGGGTCAGGGGGCACTTGCCCCCCTAAATCTTGGCGAAATTAAAAAAAATGAATTAATTATATGTTTGGCCGGACGAAGTTTTTAAAGGTTTATTACTAGAGAAAAGCTGAAAAAAGAATATATCTAATCGAGTAGAGTAATGATGAGTAGGTTAAGTAACGAATTACTAACGTATTATTGACTTAACATTTTTCTAAAGAGTTTTAAATGTGTTTCGTTTTCATATTGGCTTGAAGTCAGCTGTGTGCTTTTTTATACAGCTAGCTTCTTCGACAGTTATTCTCCGCTAGAAACTTCTCAGTATGTCGCATAGCATTTTGCGGCTTGCCAAAGCTGCTATAATCAATTACGGAAAAGCGTAACCGTGATATTCAGCTGACAGACAGCACATCAGAAAAACAATTGTTAGAAATTAAAGAAATATACATGCACTTTTGAAGACCATAATTTCTGCGAAACCCATGACCTACCTTTAAGAGGTATAGGCCTGCATGAGGGAATTTTTGAAGACCTGATTAAACTTCGATAGAAATGGTATGAATAGAATATGATAAGAACAGTTAAATATCATATGACAGAAGAGAATGCCGTGCGACGTCTCCGTTGATCAAATTGAACTTTATCATTTGTGTGGTAAATTAATCATAAAATAAAACGATATTGTCAGCGGATGCAAATTAATTTGGTAGTGCTACTCCATATTGGCCGATAAAACTGCGGATTTGTCAAGTTCATATGAACAATATTTATGGGATTACAGTTTTTCGATCGAAAAAAAAATGACTGTTCGAGACAGAATTTTTCGGGTTTGAGTTCTCGAAAGGAATGGATGGTAAAACCATTTGCCAAAACGATTGATTTGTTTTAGAAAAAAGAAGGTTTGGATCCGATTCTATGCGTTGGTCAGGGGTACGACGATTGCCCAGCAATGAACATGGGAAAGAACATGGAGTTCAAAAGAAATGCGAGAAAATATTTAATAAAAAAGGATTAATTTTCTCAAATTTGCACACCCTTTAATTTGGTCATTAAGGACCTAAACATTATTCCGGAAATTCGAATATATATATATATAATAATATAATTATATTATATTTAATATATATAATACCTTTATATTAATATTCGTTCTGTATAAGTTGAGATTCGTCCTGGTGTGTACTTGATCTATCGGTATATTTACTATACGGTATGGTATTTGGAGATTGAGGAAGCGTGTGTTTAAGATTAGTGTTATATATATTGGATTATTATATATCAAATTATAGCTAGGTAGTTCCCATTATATATTATTATAATATATATATATATATATATATAAATATATAAAATTAATTATATATATACAACCTTTGCCCCCCCTAAATGAAATCCTGCCTACGCCCTTGAGTCTCCACCTATACTAAATTGCAATAACTTCTTCATCAGCCTTATGTAGGAAACCTTATCAAAAGCTTTGTTAAAGTCTAAATATACAATATCAACTGGATCTCCTAGGTCAATGCAGTCAGTAATGAATTCCATAAATTCTAAAAGGTTTGTCTGACATGACCTTCCTTTTCTGAAACCATGCTGGGAGTCGTGCAATACCTTGTTATCTTCCAAATATTTCTCTATATGACCTTTCAGTAACTATTTCCATGAACAATTTATACAACTCAGAGATGCTTAATGGCTAATTGCGCTTATTAACTTTCCAAATCTTCCTTACTACCTTCGTTTATCTAAATTTGTGTCAGCATTTAGCGGCCGTTTATGCTGTTTTCCAGTCCGTCTGGTACCTCATCCAGGATGTGATTTAGATTCAGCTTTAAAAAATCAAATACTCTCGCTCAGTTGCTTTGCAATGCTTAGTTTAGTTTTGGTTGCTGTTTAGATCGCTTAAAAATCAAATACAGTGCCTTTGCAATGCTGGTACTACCCCCCTTCAGAATTCTACCATATATAGCCTACCATCAGGACCTGCTGCTTTACTTGGATCAATATGGTCAAGTAGACGTTTAGTATCCTTTACCTCAAATTCAAATTCTGTAAGCCTTAGTCAATTACATGCTTACCAGAACTAATAGTCTCCAAACTATTATCTAATCTTTCCTCAGTAGACATTGAAACAAAATAAGCATTAAAAATTTTGACCTACTCCTTATCTGAACTCACTAAATTTCGACTAGTAGTAGTAGTAGACATTTCCCGTTTATTTATTTTTTGTTAGATCACAAAGATTACATATAGGAAAGAATTAATATAATAATTTGGTTTGAGGCCAGAGGGTAGAACAAATAATTAAAGAGTGATAATATGTTGAAGACGAAGCTATATTCTGAGGAGATATCTTGTAATTCAAGGGTAAGGGAGAGCAGTGTCCTCTGTAAAGGCGAAAGTATAATGAAAGCGATGCAACAAATCAGCAGGCAGAAAAGTATTGAATGAAGTTAGCATATGAGAGCTATGGAGTTAGTAAGTGTGGATGTGTTGGTGAGCCAAGATGCTATAGCCAGCCACCTCAGTCGTCAATGATTTATTTTCACGAAAACAAGATTTTACATTATTCATTAGATCACATATAAGAAATCATTAAAAAATTCAATTATCATTTCCTGATATCCCACAAGCATCGCACTGGACATACAATGCTATAAAAGTCAATACAAGAGAAGTAATTAGTTATTAATTTCAATTTGCTTAACTTTTCTTAGTTCTTAATGTCAAAAAATAAATTAATAAATAAAAATGATATCAATCTAGGATATATACAATAGTTAGGATTATTTAAGCTGCATTAGAAATACTCAATACTTTTCTAGAATATATAAGTATGTCATCCAATGATAAAGGATGAGTTAAAGCTTTTTTAAATAACGATTTGAATTGATGACGCCATGATGACTTTGAAGTTTAAAGAATGACGTCACATCAGGATTAATCGCTCATCCTCTATAGGACATTAGGAACATTAGGAATATAGAGACAGTAAAAAGCCACATGGGCCTATCGAGACTGCCCCAGTCAACCCACTTCCCAAACATGCTCATGCAAATCCACAAAGCACCCTAGGGCTTGTCAATTTGTTGTAACTACAAATCCACCAATTTGGCTTAGTCAAAACTAATGATATATAAATATGATACCCAAACCATCCACATGCATTAATAACTAAGTTATGGTCACACATGCCATCTAACCACTATAACTAAAAACCCGCCAATTTGGCTTCGTCAATATTATATGATACCCAACCCATCCATAAACGAATCTAACCGTTTCTTAAATGTTGCATCGAGTCACACTCAACAACCTCCTCTGCAGACTATTATTCCAAAATTTAACAACTTATTACTGAATGCATGCTTTCTTATATCGAGATGGCATGCTTTCTTCTTTTTTCTTGTTATGCCCCTGGTCACTTGTCCATGTTCTCCCATGAAAATTTATTGGTCTCTATGTTATCAATAGATAAATATTTTGTAGACTTGTATCATGTCCCCTGAGAAATCGCCTTTCTACAGAAAACATTCCTAACTCCTTCAGCCTCTCCTCATAGCTCTTACCCTCAAACCCAGAAATCATCCTTGTTGCTCTACGTTGCACTCTCTCTAGCATATCTAAGTCTTTCTTTAAATAAGGGGCCCAAACTTGTGCACAATACTCTATTACTGGCCTAACATAGTTATTATACAGTTTACTTATTACTTCCTTTTTGCTCTTGTAAACAACATTGGTGATTTATTATGCCCAGCATCTTATTAGCGATTTCTAGCTTCCAAACATTGATTAGCTACTAAATTACTGCTTATAATCACACCTAAACTTTTCTGGTCCACAGACTCAAAGCCACCCTCATTCATATCGTAGTTAAACTTTTATTTGAGTAACCTAGGCTATTAAAATTCATTTGCTACTTATCTGCCAACCCAAAAAGTTTATCAAGTTCATTTTGAATATTTATACATCCATAATTATCCCTTAACCGAGGTGGCCACTTTAGTATCATCTGCAAAACTTAGAAACCTGCATTTAAGTCCCGGTCTAATTCATTTATATATATGAGGAACAATAGTGGCCCCAGCACTGAACCCTGTGGGACACCACTCTTCACTATTTCCCATGATGATTTATTGCCATTTAGTAGTACACACTGTTTTCTATTCCACAACCACTCTTTAATTCAACCATGTAGCACCTACCCATACCACATTGCAATAACTTTTTTCATCAGCCTTATGGGGAACCTATCAAAAGCTTTACTAAGTCTAAACATACAACACCAACTGATCCTCAGTCAATGCAGTCCATAATGTATTCCATAAATTCCTAAATATCCTCATGACCTACCCTTCTGAAACCATGCTGGGAGTCATACAATACCTTGTTATCTTCTAAATATTTCTCTATATGACCTTTGCAGTAACTTTTCCAGAACTTTTACAACCAGAGATGTTAAGCTAACTGGCCTATAATTTCCCAAATCTTCCTTACTACCTTTCTTATAAATAGGCACAATATATGCTGTTTTCCAGTCCTCTGGTACCTCACCAAATGTTATAGATTGTTTAAAAATCAAATATAGTGCCTTTGCAATGCTTTAACCACCCTCTTTCAGAATTCTATATATATATAACATCAGGGCCTGTAGCTTTACTTTGATCAATATGATCTAACAACGTTTAATATCTTTACATCAAATTCAAATTGTAAGTCTATTTGTTACATGCATACAAGAACCATGTCTCCAAACTACATTCAACTTTTCCTGTAAACACTGAAGCAAAATAAGCATTGAAATGTTGACCAACTCCTTATCTGAACTCACTAAATTTTCATCAATTTTAATTGGACCAATTGTCCTATTCTTACTTTTAAATTTATAAAAGCTAAAAACTTCTTCAGGTCCTTATTACTATTCCTTGCTAAATTAATTTCTGCCTCTCTTTGCCTTTCTTATTGACTGTTGTTTGATCCATATTTCCTGTAATTTTTTAATTCATTTTCCCTATTACTTTGCCTTGAATATTTTAAAACCTAGGTTTTCATTGATTTCCTTCTTATCTCTATTCCACCAACTAGGTTTTTTCTCCTCGCCACCCTAATGGGTCTATCTTTAAAACATACTTGATTGAATATTCGTCAAAATTTGTTTAAAATGCCCCTACATGAATGATAAAATAGTTTTGTCTTTAAACTCTTATCCCAGTCAGTTATACTAAGCATGTCTCGAAATTTGTAAAATCGCTATTTCTGAAATCTATGATCTTTTTCCTTATTAACTTGCAATTTGGGCCCAGGTATCACATCTATATTAAATCTAATTATATTATGGTCACAAGTCCTAAATTCTCTCAACTCTAACTTCATCCACCATACTTTCATCATTAGTTAATATTAAGTCTAATAGTGCATCGTATCTGTGGGTTCTGGACCATCTGGGTCAAAAAGTTATCTAGTATACAATTTATGAATGCAGAGCTACTACGGTCCATATTAGACAAGGAAATCCCAATGAATGCCAGGAAAATTAAAATCACCCATTATGACTATACCTTTTCATTACTGTGGCATGCTGTCTCAATTTCTTTCACAATTTCAGCATCTAATTCTGACTCTGGCCAGGAGGTTCATAAAATGCCCCCTATTCTATATGATTTATTGTATATAAGGATATCTACCCACACTGATTCAATATCATGATTAATTTTAAAGTCAGTCATTAAAAATAGATTGAATATTGCTTTAACATAAAGCGCCACACCACCACCCTTCTTTTCTCTACGCTATAAATAAAGTGAATATCCCTTTATTTCAATATTCTGAAAGGAGTCTCCATATACTCCTTCATTAACCCATGCCTCAAAGTTATGCAATAATGTCTAGATTCTCATTTATGGTATAACTAATCAGCTCATCTTTTATTTCTACGCTATGAGCATTTGTGTAAAAACATTTGATACTCGAAATGCCGTTATTTTTATTGCTATCATCATTATTTAAACCTGTAAATAACATTAGTTTTATTTATCTCCCCACTATTACAGTTACCATTGCTATTGTTTGTGTATCCAGATTAGCCCACCACCCCAACTCTACCTAGTTTTTTGCTAAACAAGTTCCAAACTGGTACTGAAAAGCTCACCACCTTTTCTTCATGACTCAAGTGAACTCCATCTGCTGCAAAAAGATCTTTATCCAGAAATTCTCTCCACAAATCCTAAAACTCTAATATTTTCTGAAAACACAATTTCCTAACCCTTCATTTACACCTAAAGCCCTACTTCCCATTCCTGACCTGCACTAACCTCTAGGTAAAATCCCAGAAATCATGCACCTTCTTCCACTAGCTTCTCTCATCTTCTGAATCAATCTCCCATAATCTATGTTTTTATTTTTTCTGACTCTTCTATGCCGAGATACTTATACATGCCCACATGCACAATCACCTTGAATCAACATTTGTAGAATCAATCTCTCTATCTATCCTATCCACGATATCACTCACTCTGGCACCTGGATAACATACTCTCAATCGTTTCTTTATTCTTAGTTTGAAAAGTCCTATCTAGTATCGCATCACAGAGTTCCACCAGCAATTTATCAGCTCTCTTCAGAAAATCCCCAATTATTACCATTGGCACTCTGGACTCTCTCCCCATCTGGAAGATAAATAAACCTGTTACTGCATAGGTCAAGTTGACTGACTTTCGAGATCCTCATCTTTAAATCATATTTCTAGTTTCTACAACTCTATATTCATCTGCAGACCTATTATACCCTACTTTATCCTTTCCCTCTCATCTTCCTGTTGCCTAGGTGAATTACTATTCTGTCTACCCTATATCCCGTCCCTCCTTGCCTCATATCCCTACTAACTTTTTTCCTAACACTTCCCTCCTTTCAACTCAAATACTTCTTCTTTCAATCCATTCACATTTTCACTCAGTCTTGCACCCCTTCCTTAACAACACATTTCTCTGCATTCAAAATTTAACAGGGCAGCGATTCACATATTCACCTCCAGCAGTCCCAATAGATATCACACAGAGCATACATACTTTAAATTATTATTATTTACTAACCTGTACCTATTATTTTACCAACTACAGTTTAAATATCACTAAAGCCTAAAAAGAAATAAACTACTCTCTTTAAAATAGGTTAAAAATTTAAACAATTTATTTAGCTTAGCCTAGGGATATATAAAAGTTATATATAAAAGTTATAAGGTAGGCTTAACTGTAGTCTGTGACTGGAAAACCTAATTTAATTTAAATTATCACTAAATTAAAGTAACAATTAATAAAGACTGTATTTAAATACAGAAAGTCTATTTAAGAATCCAAATAAACCCAGACACAGAAAACAGTAAAACTCTTACCTATGTTAGCCTAGGGTTAGGCTATCAAATTTAAATTATCACAAAATTAATATAACAATTGTTAATGACTGTAGTTATATACACAGCAGTAGTGTAATTAGAAACACAACACTAATTTGTTTACTAAATTCACTTTCAAATACACAAATTATATTAATAAAATTGGAGAGCAAAAATTAACACAACCTCACTCACTGGTCACTCACTGAACTGACTATACACGACTAAACTCTCTATGACTCCCAAGAGCACAAGTTATTTACAAACACGAACGTAGACGCATGGAATTGTTTTTGTTATACAAATATTGTTTCTCTGATATCATTAAATTTATCGGAAAGAGTTTCATTAGATCATTTAGATGTGTTTTAAGTGGCAAACGCTCAACCAATCAGTGAAAGCCATATTAGTCATACATATTAATCCATACTAAATTGAAAAGTGGGCAGGAAGTAACTGTAATGTAAGTTACAATTAATAGCACTCATATGAACGATATAAAAGATGAATCTTATAACACACACAACTACACACACACACACACACACACACACACACACACACACACACACACACACACACACACACACACACACACACACACACACACACACACACACACACACACACACACACACACACACACACACACACACACACACACACACACACACACACACACACACACACATGGAATCTCTCTCGCACACACTAGAAACATTCAAGCTTGTGCTTTTATGTAGGTTATTTAAGGTTCATTTATGGATTTCTTTTGGTATGTGGGTCATAGTATAAGTATATATACATTTTAATTATATTCACACTATGTGTGGGTCAAAAGACTTTTCTATTATACCGTTCATGTATTATTTAATAATTTACACTTTATTATATACTTAATCATTATTTTAGTGAACTTATGACATCTAAATAAAAAGTAATTAGAGTGAATAATTGTAAGATAATTAAATCACAAATTACTTTTAAACATTCATTTTTGACACTGAAAAATATTCTGAATATTTTCACTGACCAAAATATTAGGTTTTGTTACAGGACTGTATTACCAAATATTCGAGTATACTGTGTCTTCGTAAAGGATCAACGGAAGAAGAATCCTTAAAGATTTTTCCAAGGATTTCGGTTTAGATGGAGAATTTTAAAGCTGCCTAAGTTTTGTATATTTTAATTCAAACATTTATTATTTACATATTTATATTTGTATATCTTTTATTTTCATCATGGCTTCTAATTTTCTCTTAACATTTAAAAGTAAGAAAACAGTAGTATGCCACTCTATTCATTTCGATAAGCGTATCGGGCCAAGGCCTACAACTTCGTATCGTATCCTGTACCTTTTTTTAATTTAAATTTGAATTTTTGTTAGTGTAAATGAAACGTGTGACAGAAAATTAAGATGTCATGTCAGATAACAGCGAAGTGAAGGTACTCTTTAATGTAATTATCTTATAATCTGTGCACAAGTATGGCTTCATTCTTTAAAGAAGGCAACAAGAAAGAAATAAACATGAAGGCAATGAGAATTTCTAAACTTTAAGTGGTTATTTGCCAGTGAAAGTGACGTTCTTATCAGTTTAAATTCGTTGTATTTATTTATGGACAGTCGACAAGGTAGCCAAATAAACCTATCAGTGATAATACAATCATCTTCAAAGAAAAATAAAATCAAAAGTTGGGGAAAAAGATTCATAGCCAGATATATTTTAGTACAATGAAATAACCCTGAATTACATTTTAACTTTAGTTAGGACCTATTGATATTTTTCAATTTAGATTGGAAATAAGATTGATCTATGCAAATTAAACAGTTAACATAGGTCTATATATCAGAAATTAGAGGTACCTATAAAGCATGATCATATAGCCAGAATTTAAAACTGTTCCAGAGGTAGTAAACTATATAGAATAGGAGCTTTTTACAGATCTCCTCAGGATTGGGAACTGAATATTGGGTAATTGTTGAGTATAGTATAATCTTAAAAAATAAATATTTTTTTAAAAGTAATCAATATTTTGGTATGGGTATGAAGCAATGCTGCCATATGTTATCAATAAAAAATTCCCACAATTATAATATATATATATTTATAAGCAGTGTTATTCGTTTTTATATATAATTTCAGTAATAGTTGAGTTTAGCGTAGTCTAATAAAATCAATATTTTTTTAAAAGTAATCAATGTTTTGGTATGGGTATGATGCAACAGTGCCACCTATATGTTATTAAAAAACCTGCCATAATTAATAATAATATATATATTATCTTTAAAATATCATTCTTAGCATTAAATCATATAGGTTGTTTACATTTTTTTTATACACTTTATTATTGCAAATAATATGTTTATACTGAAATATAAATACCTAATTTATCGTTATTTTCACACAATATAAGGAATGAATTAACGTATATTTGCATAAAGAACACATTGAATTCAGTAACAATTAACATCATTATAACACAAAGCCATGATTAAACAGTTACTAATTTAATGTAAGTTTTTAAGATAAAATATAGAGAAGCAATGTTATTCAGTATTCTTACATATTTTTTTTATTATTTGAAAATCAGTAAGGTTATGATAGGTTTTGTTAAATAGATTCAGATTTACTGTGTATACTTTATAAAGCTTATTAAAATCTAAACTTAATTAGTTCTAAGCCTAATTAAATATAAAAAAATTTGATAAAGGGACAGGCCCCTATATTTATATATGAGAAAGATTTGGCAGGGCTATTTTAGTCCTCTTACATGGGGATGAAAAATATTTTATTAAATGATTATCAGAAAAAAATATTGATATTTTGTCAGACTATGCTTATCTCATCTATTACCATAATTTCTAAGTTTTACATTTGAAAAATCAGTAATGTTATGATAAGTTTTAAGTAGACACAGATTTACTGTGTATACTAAACAAAACTTGTTATAACCTAAACTTAATGGGTCCTCAATCAAATTTAAATATCAATTACTATATATTTATAAGCAACAATATTAGTTTTCATATATTCTTTTTACGTTCGAAAAATCAGTTAAGGTTATGATTGATAAGTTTTGTTAAGTAGACAGATTTACTGTGATACTTAACAAAGCTTAAAATTATAACCTAAACTTAATAGGTCCTAAACCGAATTTAAACATTAAATAAAATTCAGTAGAGTGAATATATTTATATATGAGAGGGATTTGGCAGTACTTTTTTAGCCCTCTTACATGGGATGAAAGATATTAAAAAAAATGATTATCAGAAAAAAATATCAATATTTCATCAGACTACGCTAATCTCAACTATTACTGAATATTGTAATGATGATAAGATTTGGAAACATGCATGTAAGTGTTAAGGAAATCTGTATAATCATAATGGGTGATTTCAATTTTCCTAATATTGATTGGGGTACTATTGTTAGTACTGGTACTAATCAGATTAGTTTATTATTTACTGATTATATAGTTTATAACTAGAATATAATTTTTTAAGCCAGGTTATTGATGAGCCAACAAGACCTGTTACATTATTAGAGTTAGCTAATACTTGTAAATGAAGATTCTTTGGTTAGTAATTACAATTGAGGAAAATGTGGGTAACAGTGATCTGATCATAATATACAGTAATAAGATTTAATTTAAATATATTAGTTAATTCATAGTTACTGGAAAATGAGTTAAAAGTTTTTAAATTAAAAATATAGCGTCGGGCAGGGTGACTTGGACCACTTTAGGTATAACTTCGTCTCCCGACTCTCCCCTAATGTACTTTTTGGAAAAATTTTTTTTTGTAAATCACGGCCCTATAGTCGGGCATAAGCACACAAAAAAATAATAATGTAATTCTAATAATAAAAGTTTTATTAAAGTTTGAATAACGCGAGTCAGCCTGACCGGGAGGGGTGAAGGACTCACCATTGAGGGGTGACTGACCATCTGTTTAATTGCTTTTACGTATAATTTCAATTTTATATTTTAATTTTTACTTAATATAATAATTATTTATCATATTAAAATTCGTAATAAGTAATAAAAATTTCAATAATGATAAATAAAATACGAATATAAATAAGGTGGTCCGATTCACCCCTCTCCGCCCAAAAATTTTGACACTTTTTTGAACTCGTTTTTTTTATTAAAATTTCATTTTTTAAAAATTTTCACTATTATAGTAACTTTTGGTTTGCGATTAAATGTTTATACGTAATAAAATGTCAATAATAATATGTAAATACGAAATAATGGTGGGTCCGAGCCACCCCTCCATCAATTTTTATATGGGTGAATCGGACCAAGTTAGCCCCGTTTTTTTGCCACTAATACTGCTTGGATCAAAAATTTACTTTGCCAGTTTAAAGCTAACATACTCGAGTGTATCCACTGAAAAAATAATTAAAATCGATCCACAATTTTTCATTTTATAACGAAGTTAAAAAAACTCACATTTTTCAAAAGTGAAATTCTATTGAAGGACATTTTGTACTTAATTTCTAAATATTTTTTTTAAAAATATAAAAACTTTCTAGAATTAAATATGATCTAAATAAAACTTGTAGTACTACCGCGTGGCTATAAAATGAGCGAAATTTTTATTTTTTTTTATTATTATTTTTTATTTTATTTAGAGTGGACCGAATCACCCCTCCTAAAGAGGCGGACCTGGTCACCCCGCCCGACGCTATATATACTGTAGGCTTTGAAAAATTCTCAGATTAACAGTTTAAAAATTCATTTCTTTCTTTTTATTGATTTATTTATTTATTTATTTTTAGCTTCCATATCTTTGTAGTTCTTTCAGTACACCGGTTCTTGAAAAGACAACTAAATGACTAGGAATACTCCCTACATTTTTTCATAAAAATTTAGCTTATTGTATTTTTACTGCAATGGAATTTGCAAGAACTTAAGACTGTCTAATTATTAGATTCAGACTCTGAGATTTATTATTTATATATTCATAAATTAATGAGAGTGGCTGCAATCCCATTAATAATGCTGTATAGGCTTATTTATAATGAAAAGGCTTGAAATCATGTTTGATCTGCTTTTTGACCATACTTTCATAATAATTTAGCTTATTAAATCACCAACTTGGATCAAGATGAACTGAAAATTTAAATTTAATACATGCCATTTAAGGAAATCTGTAACAGTTCTGTTTTCTAAAATGAGATACGCTAATCTTGATAAGCCCAGGCATCTTACTATCTTATTTTTTTCTGGTTCTTATGTAATGTTCTACAAGTAATTTAGTGGGGAAAAATATATTTCTTTGTGATTAGTAGGAAAAATACTTTAATTCTGCCTTAAATTTATTGACTGGTGACTGTTCCTGGATTTGGGTTTCACCAATAAGTAAGTGGAGGCCATTACCTTGAAAAAAAAAAGTAAGCAGACAATTTTCTTAAATGAATTTCAATGTTTCAGTAGTAAGATTATTATATTTAAATTCATTATATGTCATCTTATTCTCTCTTTTGTATTAACCAATTAGCCAATGTAAATTCCAGTTTATCTTAAATTCAGTTAGGTCAAATGAGTTTCAGGGTCAGATATTCATAGATTCAGATTGAAGCATTTTTTATTCCTCAATGTAATATTGCAACTTTTTAATCTTCATTTCAGTTCATCATTGCATTATCATTGCTAGATCAGGTTTTGTTAATATTTGAAAAAAAACTTTGGATTTTGGAATAGTTAAAATGTTATACAAAATAAGACTGGTAAAGGAAGTGGAAATGATTTTTATACTTAAATGAAAGTATCATTAAAAATTTGCTTTCTCAAGTTTTAATGCAGGTAATATTAGTAAAATGATTGATTTAAAATAATTTTTTTCTGAAGTTATTATAGCAATTGACCAAATATTTAATAAACAATTTATTGACTTCATACATTTATTTCAATAATAAATAATAATTATTACTGATGTTCTAAGTCTGAGACTCGGATCCAGAGACTCGCTAGTGTTTCCCTACTCAAACTTGCCCAAATTTACCAGAGTCCATGGCCTAGTCCAGCAATAAGTAATATGTGGCTGATTTTTTTTTTTTTTTTTTGCAGCATCTTTTGATGCCATTTATTTTTCTAATGTACTTGCATACTTGTATAAATTTAATGTACATAAACTCACAAGGGTAGTTTCAAGTGCAACTAATGACTGTTGCAACAATCTTTTTCTAATACACATACACTACCGGTGTATGTTATGAAAGAACAACAAATAAATAGACTTTTCTAAGTATTATATATGTTAAGATTCAGAAAAGTTTCAAGTAAAAATTGTTAAAATAAATTAGCTTTAATATTTCTGATGACCAAAAATAGGGTAATCAATAAAAATGTTTTAGAAAAAAGTCTTGTTGAAAAATTATGAAATTTGATTGGAGTTTCTTTGAAAAGGTGAATAACTGCAGTTTGTTCTTATCTACTATGCTTATACATACTAGAACAATCTTGAATCAGGGATTGGGCAAGTTTACAACTGACAAAAGAACTCTAATTTGAATTGTTTTTCTATAAGTTGCAGATCTTTATTATTAATATCTTTATTTCAGTGTTTGAATATTTTAAAGTAGCAGAAGAATCCTTTCTTCATAATGTAGTGCTATTTTCACATGTTCTAAAATCTAATTGGGGTATATTTGTCTGACAACTCAGTAATTAATACGCTAATTTATAGGAATGAGTTGATAAGCCTTCTTCTATTACCATTGATAGTGAAACTGTAAAATTACAACCTTGGTGTGGCTTAGATTTAATTGTACGGTATATATAAGTGAATTGTATAGTACAGTGATTCCCAAACTTTTTCTATTCACAACAAGATTGCTTAGTTTAAGGGTGCCTTGGCACACACTTTGAGAACCACTGGTATAATGCAGAGCTGTATAGTTATTCCGTAAACACATTATTATATGATAGGTTTCATTTGAGATGAAAATTCATTATATTTAAAACCATAACCTGTGAATCCATCATTTTGAGTAGATTCATAACACTAGTATTACAATTAAGTTTGAAAACAATGAATTTTCCCCAAAGCCAAAATATGTTTTTTAGATCTGCCTTTAAACTTTAATCAAAGTTAAAGAGTAACCAATCATTTAAGACATGATTAAGCTTCATAGTTTTTTTTATTTTTTTTTTTCAATATATCTAGGCTAGGCCTATACAAGTCATTGGACCTTAGGAAAAAAACATTTTAATAAATTTAATAAACTTGTGCTTGCAATATATATAGTTAAATCTATACATTTTCTTTTATTGTCAATGGCATTCTAAACTTCAGCTTTTAAGAAATCCACTTTTCTACAGCATAGCTCCAACAGGTAGTACAATTTCCTAGTTTTGTTAATGAAAGGATTTTGCTCTTATATTTGAGAGTAAATAAAAAATAAATATATTCTTGACCACATGATAGTTTTATAAATGTACAATAGAATTTTATCTGATCCTCAGTTCTTATTTTTTAAATATTTTAAGGGTACCATGGATTTCTCTGCTTTACCTTATTTTTTATTTAACATCGAAGTTAATTATCTAGTTGTTAAAATATAGTACTTACAAGATATTTGTGAAGCTGCTAATTTGAATTCCTTCACATAGACGCATAGGAAATATAAAGACATTAAGAAACCACATAGACCTATCACGATTGTCCCTGTCAAACTAAAGTAGATAATCATACAACATGCAAGACCCAAACTGCACCCTAAGATTCATCAATATCTTAACAAATAAAGCTAATATATACACCAGCTACTACCAAAAGCAATCAAACACTATAGCTTAAGTTACACATACTTATCACACTACAAGTATTTAATAAGACTATTGCCATTTTTAAAGCATGCAGTTTAACCTTAATAACTAATTGAAATCCCTCCAATTTGGCTTAGTTATAATAAACTATTTGATGCCCATACCATCCATATATATCCAATCCTCTCAAATGCTGCAAGTGAGTAACAGTCACATCCTGTCGTAAACCATTCCAAAAATTAAGTCCTATCACTGCATGAGTATTTTCTTACATCAAGATGGCATGCTATCTTACTTTTGTTATTGTGTCCCCTGGTTTCCATTCTGTGATTCACTATAAATAATTTATTGGTCTCAGTATTATTGAGGAATGTAGATATTTTGTACGACTTGTATCATGTCCCCTTAGAAATCGCCTTCAAAAACATTAACTCCTTCAGCTTCTCTTCATGGCTCTTACCCTCAAATCCAGAAATCATCCTTGTTGTCTATGTTGCACTCTCCAGCATGTCTTTTCTTAAATATGGGGTTCAAACTTGTGCACAATACTCTAATACTTGCCTAACATACCAATTATACAGCTTACTTATAACTCCCTTGCTCTTGTAAATGACATTGGGATTTATTATGCTTAGAATCTTAATAGCTCTATGGGATTTATTATTCCTAGAATCTTAATCGCTCTATCTCTTGCTTCCAAGCAATGATTAGCCACTTTCAGATTACTACTTTTAATAATGCCCAAATTTTTTTCTTTATCCACACTCCAGACTCAAACCAATATCATGTATGGTTACATGAGAGGGATCATTTAGAGGACATCTTTAGAAGATGATACAATTTAGTTTTTATTAATTGAAAAATATAGACTTACAGATCTGATTGTTTCACTCACTAGTGATTAGATTATAAAGCTTCCTGAATTATGTAAACAGAATCTTGAAGATTTGAATTAGAAAGCCTAAGTGCATAACCATCTGTATAGAACAAATAGTATTAGTAGAGGCAATTCCATTCCATGCTGCTGCTGCCTTTTTTTTTTTTTTTTTTTTTTTTTTTTTTTTTTTTTAAATACTTACTACATGTCTAAACATTAGGGTACAGTAATAACAATTTATTGAACATTCTGTGATCATATTACCTTACTTGAGTTATAAAAATATTTACGGTATTCTTATCATGAACTTGTCTAATTTCTGTAATAATCAAAACACATTTCACAGTCTCTCTACAATGCATTATTTGACTAAGCTACTTTAATCCTTAATACTGCCACTACACACCAAATGCATGATATATTTATACCTATACTTTTGAAGTCTGAGCCCCCTCCAAAAGAAAAAATTGTGGAATATTAAGAATTGAAACCTTTTAATTTTAGGTTTTAATCTTCATTGATAGTTTAGTGTAAAAAGTTTTTCACCTACGGTACTAATATTAGTATTACATTTCTGATGAAATCTTATAAGGTATTTATTTGAAAAGTAATAAACACATTTCATTGGATAGGAATGTTAAAATATCCTTTTTGCCCTTCCTAAAATGTGCAACTTGAATGACTTCAATTTATACTTCCCAATCATGATTGTCACTCTCGCTTAGTTTAAAGCTAAAAAGCAATAACTATTTGTTAATCAATTTATTATCTTTTTTTATTTATTTATTTGTTTATTTTTGTTTGTTTTTTCAGATATACCCTCGAAAATGGATGTTTTAAATGGATAATAGGAATTTTTCTATTTGAGAATTATTGACTGAACAGTTGTAGTAATATTTAAAATTATATATTTGAGAACAGTTAAATTAAACTTTGTTTTGTACAAAGATTTTTTATTCAGTAAAATGCTTCAACTCTATTTAAAACCGCACCCATTTGTGGTGCTATTATAATTGATGGTATATTTAGGCAACATAATTGCCCCACCATCGGTGGAAAATATTTTTCAAAATCAGAAAGTGAAAATGCCAGCTACAGCTATATTACAATGTCGACCAAATTCCCATCCATTTCCTGTAAGTATTACTTTTTATAGTTGTGTGCCTTATATTTTTTTTATAAAATATCCTGTTATTATTTTTTTATTTATATTTGAAATGATTGTAAGTACTTTTGAAAGTACATCTAATTAGGGAATAAAGCCACATTTAAAAAAAAAACAGGTTTAAGCTAAACATCCCTTTTAATGTGCTTTACTTATTAGGACCGAACCTTGATCCTGGATGAGCCTGTTAAAATAGGAAGGTCAGTAGCTCGTGCTCGTCCAGCTGCAAATAATGCAATATTTGACTGTAAAGTTTTATCAAGAAATCATGCTCTGCTGTGGTATGAAAATGGTAAAGTAAGTATCTAATATATATATATATATATATATATATATATATATATATATATATATATATATATATATATATATATATATATATATATATATATATATATATATATATATATATATATATATATATATATATATATATATATATATATATATATATATATATATATAAATATATATATAATACAATTGTTATAAAACCTTCATTCTCTATAAATGCATTAATTTAAATGTAGGATAGTTCTAATTGAGTCTTTTATTTCCATGATAGTTTTACCTTAAAGACACAAAGAGCAGTAATGGAACTTTTGTCAATAACTATCGTCTTAGTAAGGGATCTGAAGAGTCTGCACCACAGGAAGTATGCTCAGGAGATATTGTTCAGTACGGAGTTGATGTTATGGAGAATTCTAAGAAAGGTACTGGTAGGTTTGAGTATGATTTTTTTCCACATAAAAGCATGATTGATTTGATCCTCATAAGGATAAATCAGCAACCACATAAACTACAGCATGTAAGTTTAAAAATTAAAAAGTACTTGTGTTGTATATCTTTATAATTTATTTGAGTATTTTAATTATTTACAGTTACACACGGGTGTATAATAGCTACTTTAAAGCTATACTTGCCAGATGGACAAGAAGCTAAGGCAAGGTACGTCCTTTTATCATTAGGAAAATATAGCAGAAAATAAAAAATCATATTTTTTCTAGACATTAATTTTATTTGAAAGTTAATAACATATAATTTGAATAATTAATTTATCATCATCAATAACGGTAAGAAGAATTATATTGGAGTACTGTTTGAGTACATAAAAGAAATATTTACCTTATAATTTCTGTTCAAATTTTTTTTTTGCCATTTTAATCAATGATTAATGTTAATAATAGTAGCATTAGTAGCTTTATTACAATAATTGCAATATTTATAAAAAATATTTTACTAATTTTAATTACTTTGTCAATTTTTTTTTTATATAAAACAGCTTGTCAACTGCTGTTGGGGGGGGAATGTGCAATATCAGTTCTCAAGAACTACACCAGCTGAGGACGTCGTTACAAGAAGCTCAGCATAGGGAAGAACTTATAGAATCGAAATTGAGTTCTTTCCAACAAATTATAACTTCTATTCAGGTGATAATTATTGATTGATAAACTTATTAACGTAAGGCTAACCCGTAAATACACATTTATATATCATATTTGCTTTCCATCTCTTGGAAACCCCTCCCCCACTTAATTTTTCCATCTCTTGGAAACCCCTCCCTCACTTAATTTTTCCATTTCTTTCTTCAGGAAGCTGCTTCGCAAAGTTGGACAGCCATGATTGATGAAGATAGATTACTTCAGCGTCTTGAAACATTAGAGGATCAGTTAGCAACCTATGCTAAGGTAATTATAAATGAAGACTGATCTCTGATCTATATTTGATAACATATTTTGAAATTAGCTACGGAAATACTTTTTCTGTCTTTATAATTTTTCTAACTTAACAGAATTGCTCTGAGGATGCAATGAGAGAAGAGATACAACGGATTATTGAAGAAAAGAATCGATATGAAACTAGTGCTAAAGATTCTATACAGAGAATATTGCAAGAAAAAGTTGATGCTGTGACCCGTTGCTCAGAACTAGAACGGTATTTTTCGTATTAAAAAGTATTAGAGAATATGTATATTTAAAGAAAAAAGAAAAAATTACTAAGTATTTAGAAATATTTTTTTCTTTTACAGAACTTTATCTGTTACAAAAACAGAATTAAGCCACAAAAAAGAATTGGCTGAATCTGCACAGAATGAATTACAGGAATTGTTAGCGAAACAGACTGAGCAGATGCTTGAGTTAAAGAAACTGACAGAAAAGTTACAGGTACCGTATATTGGGTGTGGTTTAGTTAATATTTTATATGATTTCCTGTCTTTATATATACAGTATTTATATATGTATATATATATATATATATATATATATATATATATATATATATATATATATATATATATATATATATATATATATATATATATATATATATATATATATATATATATATATATATATATATTTGTTTGTTTGTTTTTTTTTATTTATTTATTTAAATTTATTATTATTATTATTATTATTATTATTTTATTATTATTATTATTATTATTATTATTATTATTATTATTATTATTATTATTATTATTATTATCTATCTATCTCTAATCTCTAGATTGGGGATTCACTCCTATTATGCACCTTTCTTCTCTCTTGTGCCAAACTCACATTCCTCACCTTCAGGCATTCCTTTACTGACTCAATCCACTTTTTCTTTGGTCTCCCAGCACACTCACCACTATACATTTGCCTAACCAACCGACTATCATCCATCCTTTCCATATGACCAAACCATCTCAGTATACTCTCGTTTATCTTCGTTTACTCCTTCACACCACACAACTCCCTTGTGTTGGAAATCGACCGGTTGTGAGACCGAAGAAAAAGTGGATTGAGTTAGTAAAGGAATGCCTGGAGGAGAGGAATATGAGTTTGGCTGAGGCGAGAAGAAAGTTGCATATTGTTGTTAATGTCCTTTAAATCTTCGTATACATTGTATTAAATATGATCTTCAGCTACCTAAAACTCTTGTTAATTGGGCTTTGTGAGTTATAGCAAATTGGGAAAGATATTCATGAATACATATTCAGTTCTTGAATGGAGAGACTAAATATATTAACAGTTCATAAAATTTTGGTAATTGCTTTATATGTGAGTTTATTTAGGTTTTTAAAAGTTTATCTTCAATTTACTAATTTTATTAATTCCTTATTAGTGTACAGAAGAAAAGCTTCAAGACTCACGTGATAAAACTGATGCTGAGAAAAGAGAACTGGAGTTGAAGCTTCAAGAAAAAACGAGTGACGAAAGCAATTTGCTTGTTAAAATAGAAAGCTTAAAAGCTGACAACGATTTTACCAAGGAACAACTAAGTGCCGTCAAAGCCAAATACGAAAATATAAAGAATGGTAGACTTAGTTTTGGCTCAATAACTGGGAAAGATATTAAAGGTAAATTTTTTTCTTTTGATAACAATCCTCTCCGAAATTATTAAGCTCTACTAAGTCTTATCATGTAAATGTAGTAAGGAAAAGAATTAAGTTTTGCAATGAATTTTGCATCTAACCCTATAGAAATAAAGTATTTAGAACATAAACATGCAAAAAGTATTTTCCGTGAAACGGAAATAAGAAGTCTAGAGTTGCCGTAAAAATAAAAGATTCCTCACTCTTGACTAGACGACCTAACTTGCCTCAGTATATAAACTTTGTGCAGTTCTGTTGTAGTATAAGAATAAAAATTATATATATATATATATATATATATATATATATATATATATATATATATATATATATATATATATATATATATATATATATATACATACATATATATATATATATATATATATATATATATATATATATATATATATATATATATATATATATATATATATTTATATATATTATTGTGCATATATATATATATATAAGATATATATATATATATATATATATATATATATATATATATCAATCATTCTAGACTTCGAATTTAATGACGAAGAAGTTAAGAAAGACTTTCTCAGCTTTTTAGGTCTGCTGTACAGCTCTTCAGGATAGACTCCTAAGTAAGCCTAGAAGAACTTCATCAAACTCAATCATCATTAGCCTAACTCAAATGTGAGTGAATATTTCTTATCAAACTGTGAAAGCTTAATGTATAGGCCTGATATCTAATATATATATATATTATTACAGGTGAAGCTAAATATATATATATATATATATATATATATATATATATATATATATATATATATATATATATATATATATATATGCATCTTCGTTTAGAAAAATCTATGATGAAGTTTTATTTCAACATCTACGACGTTAAATAGATGAACATGACAAGAGTCAAAAAGGAAAGCCCCCCCTCATACCTTCCTTATATATATATATATATATATATATATATATATATATATATATATATATATATATAGAGAAAGAGACAAAAATATATAGAGATATATATATATATATATATATATATATATATATATATATATTATTACAGGTGAAGCTGAAGCAGCTGATAAAGCTGATTTGAAGTGCCAAACAATGAAAGCAGAGCTTCAAGGTATAGTTGGATACTCATATTGCAAAGACTAATTTTAAGCATGATAAATACTTTACACAGGTGTCTTTGTCAAAGATGTTTGACAAATTATTATATGAGTGTTTGACCTATTATTTTTGAATGAAATCAAACAACAATGAAAAAAAAATTCTTTTAACTCTATAACGACAGAAACTGCCACACATACCTGAGGTTTTATGAAAATATTTCTAGTCTCGTAATGGTGGAAAGGTAAGATTTTAGTAAATATCATTTGTATTATATTTTCATGTCCTTTTCAGATGAATTAAATGAAAAGAAAACCAAAGAAGAATCAAATTCTGCACTTATAGATCATTTACAGTCGCAATTAGGGGCTTTAGAGGCAAGATTGATGGATATATCTCCTGATACGCCCAAAATTTATGAAGATATTTATGAAGACAACAACACTTTGTGTAAATATAAAAAGGTCTGCATCTTTTTTTGTTTATTATAACGTTTTTAATCATTTTCTTCTTAGTAGGATGTAGGTAAAGTTGAAGTTAAGATTGTCTGCATGAGTGAACCAAAACCATGACATCTGTTGCATTGGGAAAATTATCTGTATTTAAATCAAAGCTGAATAGTATTGTATATTGAAGGTTGTGCAAAACTGGATTTCAATGAAAAAAAATTAGGAATCTTTATAATATCGGCGGTTTATTATGGTTTATTACCATTCTTTTTAAACAACGTTTTACAAATAATGTTTACCCTACTTATTTATATTATTTTAATAACCTATGGTAAATTTCTTATTGATTTATAGGTAGCAAAAGACGAGGATAACCGAGGCGAATGCAAAGATGAGGATAATGAAAAAGAGGTTTCAGACAAAGACAATGAAGAAGACTCTGATTCTTCTGATTCAACACTAACTCTTATCTCAACGAATGATCTGGTATATAGATTCGTCTTTTATAAAAAAAAACAAAAAAAAAACTACCTTTTAACGTGCTTTATCCCCTATGCAGAGGGTAACACGGGGGGACTACAGGAAATCGAACTTTAAGGCCGGCTATCCCAAACCAGCGCCACCAACGTGTTCGCAGTCGAGTTTATATAAGTATTTAGTAAAAACAGGTTACCACTTAAAATAACCAGTCCGAAGTGAGTTGCAACTTTTGCAGCCCTCAAATGTCCAACTGTACATTTTGATTTTTTATGATTAACTTAGGACTTATTATGCTGGTTGATTGAAATACAATTAATTATTCACATAGAATACTTATTCAAAATTATAAATATAGGCTTGGCACTCCTTTTACCAACAAAATGTAAGTTAAATTCTTTCAGATCTAAACCTTTCAAAGAGGTCATATTGAATATATTTTTAACACTTTAAAACGCTTGATCACATTTGGGTTGTTCTCCTTCCTCCTCATTAAATTTTAACCAGGGGCATCAAAATGCTTTCAACCAGGGTTGGCAAAAAGAAATGGATTTTTGGCTTTTTAGCTATGGTTAATTGGCTATTTGACCCTTATAATTTTTCATATAAGGGTCAAATAGCCAATTAACCATAGCCAAAATATTCTTGGCTTTTTGCCAACCCTGCTTTCAAATCTTAGCTAATGATGTGATTAGTTAGAATTATTTTCATGAATTTACCTTAGAAAATCTCAAATAGGAGATTGGACAATTAAATACCATTTTAACACCCACCTTCTCTTTATTTTCTTTTGTTTTTATTTAATGCAATCGGTGAAAAGTACAAAAGAGACGTGGTTGAATGTGCTAAAAGCCAATGATGAGATTTCGAAGGAAAGGTGTATGGAAATATATTAGTGGAAAAGAGGAAGGTTAAAAGTTGCGTACGCAGGAGAAAAAAAAGGGTAACTGAACAATTTAGGAGGAGAATGAATGAGGACCTATAAAGGAATAAGAAGCTGAAGAAGGAATAAGGGGAGTTTTTATAGAATAATGACTAGGAATGGTGTTTTCGTGACTGATGAAACGATGTAGGGTGAGTAAAAGGAGGAGTTTGAAACTAAATGTAGATAAGAGTAAAGTGATGGTCGTCGGTGAGGAGAGTCCTCATAGTGAAATCATGTTGTATGGTAGACAGCTGGAACAAGTATCTGAGAGTTTAAATATTTTGGCTATATGTTTGATGAAAAGGGAGGGGATGATGCAGAGTGTAGTAGGAAAGTTGTTGAATGGTGCAATTAAATCTTTGGTGGATGCAAGAGGACTAGGTCTTAAGTGATCTAGGGTTTTGCGTGAAGGTTTGTTGGTACCGGTATAATTGTATGGTAGCGAAACTATGGTGTGGTATAAGTGGTATAGATCTAGGTGGTCTGTTCAGATGGATAGTAGTTTTGGGTAGTTTTGTGGTGTGAAGAAAAGTGTTAATGAGAATAAATGAGTGTATTAAGATGGTTTTTGGTTTGGTCATATGGAAAGGTTGGATGACAGTTGGTTTCTTAAGAGGGTTTATACAGGTGAGAGTGCGTTGGGAATCGATCGACATGGATACCACAAAGAAAATGTGGATTGAGTGAGTTAGAGAGGATCTGAAGGAAAGTAATGTGGATTTGGTTCATAATAGAAGTAAATTGCGTGGTTTTGTGATGAGGCATGATTGTAAGCTTGGCCCAGGGGATAAACCCTGACAATGACGAGATACCACTGTGAGATTCCATCGTGGTCTTGTGAAACCCTAGAGTGGATTTTTTTTTTCTTACTGTGACAAGCTCTCACTTGTGACCTACATCATGTTCTACTACAATTCTGTTTTGGATATATATATATATATATATATATATATATATATATATATATATATATATATATATATATATATATATATTCATATATATATATTATATATATATATATATATATATTTATATATATATATATATATATATATATATATATATATATATATATATATATATATATATATATATATATATATATATATATATATATATATATATATATATATATATATATATATATATATATATATATATATATATCAGGATAAGAATAATAGTTTAAATGGAGATAATCACAGATTTGGCTTCGACTCCGAAAGTACTTTGTTTTTAAAAGAGGACATTTGTAAGCTTAAAGGTAAGGTTAAAAAACATTATTTTTATAGTTAATTTTTGTTTTTCTCGTTATGTTATTTAGTGACATGAAGATTAGTTTGTATTACCGGTAAATGTCTAAAAAGGTACAGTCTTCTAATTAATTAAGCTACCCTGCATTTGTTAGTCAATATGGTATATTGGCGGGTAAAAAAAAAAATTTTTTTCGCCCAATCAGAATCGTTCATTTTCATATCTATAGATGTGTTGAAGTCTGTTATTTGGGAAAATATTTATAAATTTAAATAACATTGAAAGAGGGATTCTAAAGTGTGTGTCAAATGCCTCGTAACCGAAATACGTTGGCCGAATATATATATATATATATATATATATATATATATATATATATATATATATATATATATATATATATATATATATATATATATATATATATATATATATATATATATATATATATATATATATATATATATATATATATATATATATATATATATATATATATATATATATATATATATATATATATATATATAATAAGGAAGCTCTTTAGCAGGTATTAGTGATATATGGTGTTGGTGGTGGGCTTCTGAATGGAGTCAAAAGTATGTATGACGATAGTGAAGCGTGTGTAGGAATAAATGGAGTTGAAAGTAATTGGTTTAATATTAATAGCCGAGTGAGGCAGGGATGTGTTATTTCTCCTTGGTTATACAATTTGTATATGGATGGAGTTATGAAAGAAGTAGAGGTGGTGGTGACGGCAGGGGAATGTAAGAGAGTGGAGGGTGCCCTACCTATTATATGCGGATAATTTGGTTATGTGTGGCGAATCTGAAAAGAGTTTGAGAGAATTGATAGAGGGGTTTGGCAGGGTTTGAAAGTAAACGTAGATAATAGTAAGGTTATGGTTGTGAGTGAGGAAAGTTCTATGTTATGCTGGATGGTGAGCAGCTGGAACAAGTGCCCGAGTTTAAATATTTAGGATATATGTTGGAAGAAAAGGGAACGGATGATGCAGAGTGTAGTAGGAAAGTTGTGAATGATAGGAAGGTGGCTGGTGCAATTAAATCGTTGGTGGATGTAAAGGGACGAAGTCTTGAGTGCGCTAGGGTCTTACATGAGGGTATGTTGTTACCTGTGTTAATGTATAGTAGTGAAACTATGGTCTGGGATAAGAGATATAGATTTAAATTACAATGTGTTCAGATGGACTATCTTAGGGGTGTGTGTTAGGTGTGAGAAGAATTGATTGTAGTTTTGTATTGTGAAAAAAGGAGTAAATGAGAGTATAAATGAAAGTACATTGAGATGGTTTGGTCATGTGGAATGGATGGATGATAGTCGATTGGTTAAGTGGATGTATAGTGGTGAGTGTGCTGGGAATCAACCGGCTGGGAGACAGAAGAGAAAGTGGATTGAGTCAGTAAAGGAATTCCTGGAGGAGAGAAATGTGGCAGAAGAAAGGTGCATAATAGGAGTGAATGGTGGGGTTTTGTGAGGGAATATGGTTGTGGTCCACTTGGGCCAAGGGATTAGCCCTACATTGACGAGATGCCTTAGTGAGGGTCCGTCGCGGTCCCGTGAAGCTCTAGGGTGAAGTTTTCTGACTGCGACGAATTCGCGCTAAAAGGTATAAAGGAGGCGGTGAGGCTGGGCTTTCTTTTCGACTTGTGTCATATTCTTTTACTACTTTTCTGTTTCCAGTGCACCTTAACCCGAGTCCTGTGGAGAGAGGGTGGGTGATGATATAGATATATATGTTATGAAAGAATTAGATGGGAGCTGAAAGAAATGATGGAGAATGGAAGTGAGTGGAGAGTGCCCTACCTATTATATGCTGATGATTTGGTTTTGTGTAGTGAATCTGAAGAGTTTGAGAGGATTGGTAGAGATGGCAGGGTGTGTAAAAGGAGGGGTTTGAAAGTAAACGTAGATAAGAATAAGGTTATGGTTGTGAGTGAGGACAGTTCTCGGTGTGAAGTTATGTTAGAGGGTGAGCAGCTGGAACAAGTGTGTCTGAGTTTAAATATTTAGATATGCTAGATGAAAAGAGAACTGATGATGGCAGTAGAAAAATATTATCCAACAGGATGGTGGCTGGTGCAATTAAATCGTTGGTGGATGTAAAGGACCAAGTCTGGAGTGCGCTAGGATCTTACATGAGGGTATGTTGTTACCTGTGTTAATGTATGAGACTATGGTCTGGAATAAGAGATATTGATCTAAAGTGCAATGTGTTCAGATGGACAATCTTAGGGGCGTTAGGTGTGAGGAATACAAATGAGGGATGAAGTTAATAGAGTTATGTGGTGTGAAGAAAGGGGGTAAATGAGAGAATAAATGAAAGTACGTTTAGATGGTTTGATCATGTGGAAAGGATGAATGACAGTCGGTTGGTTAAGCGGATGTATAGTGGTGAGTGTGTTGGGAATCGACCGGCTAGGAGACCAAAGAAAAAGTGGATTGAGTCAGTAAAGGAATGTCTGGATGAGAGAAATGTGAGTTTGGCAGAGACGAGAATAAAGGTGCATTATAGGAGTGAATGGCTGGGTTCTGTAAAAATTGTTGATTTCACCTGGGCCATGGAATGATTCCTACACTTGACGATATGCCATAGTGAGAGTCCGTCGCTGTCCCGTGAATCTCTAGGGTGGATTTTCTGACTGCGACGAGTTCTCACCAATAGGTATAGAGGGGGCGGTAAGGCTGGGCTTTCTTTTCGACTTGTCATATTCTTCTACTATTTTCCGATGCATGTCACGCACCTTACCCCTTATGATGATCTAAATTTGAATTCCGATTATAATCTCTTTGTTTGATATATATTTCCATCTTTATCAGAAATTTTAAGTTTAACTGAAAGTTCGAGAAACTCTGCCAAAGAAGAACTTAAACGAATCCGAGAAGAGTTCGGAAAAGCTTCAACTGCTTCCGTAACTGCTGCTCACGAGGCTGCCAACCTGCATCATCAACTCGCTGTAAATATTCGTTAACAATATGTTTTTTTATCTTGCTATTTCATATATATATACATTATTATTATTATTATTATTATTATTATTATTATTATTATTATTATTATTATTATTATTATTATTATTATTATTATTATTATTATTATTATTATTATTATTATTATTATTATTATTATTATTATTATTATTATTATTAATATTGTCGTTAATTTTAATGTAGATAGATGGATATACACTGGTAATTTTCCAAAATTTTAACAAACTGTTTGTCATAAGAGTTAGCAGCTTGTTCGCTTTTCTGTTTAATCATACAATAAAAAGTTACCTACCGGTTACCTTACCTGAAAACAGTTTTAACTACCGATATGTCGAACCGGTTTCAGATTACCACTTGATATTCATATCTACTCTAACTTGTCCGGTTCTTGGTACAATCCTAATTTATATTTATATATTAACACCAGGCTAATGAAGCGATTTTGATGGAAAAAATGCGGTACGTTAGCACCCTTCAGGAAATAGGTGGTCAGCTTGAGTCTTCTGTAGAGTCTATCTACGTCCATTTAAATGCCTTGACGCAGAGAATTGCTCAACAGAAAGAAGAAATTCTTAATTCTAAAAATGATTGCGATGATGTCAAGGGTAATTCTATAATTTGATTTTAAATGCTATATTTTGACACTCTTGTGGACCTATATTTTACGTTAGTTTTTACGCAGTTAACTTAAATAAAAGCAATCTGTTTTAATTAATTTAGGGCTTCCTGATATTTTTGATGGAGACACCTTAGGAAATTCCTTTTTATGTCAGCATAAATATTATTTAGTATTGTATCTTTTTGTAATATAGTTTTACTTTTGATCAATTTGATGTTAGTGGTGCAGACATATTACACCTCTTGAGTGTAATTTTAAAAACTGAATAGAGTACATTTTATTTTATTTTTACAATGTTGTTTCAGATAGTTTGTGGGAATTATTACTATCCGAGTTTTGAAAATTTAACTGCGTAAACTACGGCATATTTTTTTTCTTCTAATTCTAGGAATTTATCTGACAATTGCTTTGTGTTTATGAATATCAAGATATATTATGAGTAATATATATATATACCAAGGGTCGAAATATTATTGTTTTTATTCTATATATATATTTATTTAAAAATGATCTTTCTTTTTTTTTGTTTTATTTAGAAAAACTCAGAGAAGCAGAAAGCCTAAGTCAAAACGGGGTAGACCAAATGGAAATTCTTCGTGCCAAATTAAAAGAATTTGAATTTAGCTTAAAAGATACGGATGAAACTAGTCAACCAAATTCGGTGTTATCAAATTCTTCAAATATAGTTAAGATATCAGAAATAATTGAAAATGCTTCTCAAGAACCAAAACAGAAAGATAGTGAAGATCCTGTTCCAAAGTTAAAATCAGAAATAGAAACTCTACAGAGAGCTTATGAAGAATTGAAGGAGAGCGAAGCCAGGCTCAAGGAAAGATTGAACGAGAAAGATGTTCACAACAGTCAAACAATCTATGAAATGTCAAATAATGAATCTTCTGTAAGTGATAAGTTAGGTTATTTTTATTGATATTTTCTTTTCTTTTCATAATTTGTATTTCATTTAAATATAAAAACATTATGTTCATTTCCTAAGAAATGGCCAGGCCAGGCCTTTGAGTATTCAGCAATTATGAGATTAGAAAGCCGGGTGCTTTAAAAACTACGCTTGAAGCGTTCTTTTTTGGGAACGTGGATGGTCTAGTGGTTAGAGCGCCCGGTCACTGTTAACAGCGACGCGGAGTCCAGGTTCGAATCCCGCTGATGGAGAGTAAAATCTCCTTTGACTCATTCATTTGAATAGTATATGAATATACTAGATATTAAAATTTTTGAAATCTACTATTTTGAATTCTATTTAAACTACCTGATATAATGTGATAGCTTATCACAAGCAGCTTTACAGGTACTGTTCTTAACATAGTTCATCAAATAATAGACCTTATTCAAGTTAAATATTGTTAGAAATTTGTTATTACTTAG
>JABUQX010028853.1:120000-127500 GCA_015478945.1 Trachelipus rathkii
ACAAATATTACGAATGGGAATGGTCACCATAATGTTTTTAAATTTTGCATTATTATTAAATTTTTCCATTATTATTATTATTATTATTATTATTATTATTATTATTATTATTATTATTATTATTATTATTATTATTGAAATAATAAGTGATATTAATCTAAATGCAACAAAAGTGAAGCATTTGAAGTTTAAGAGAAATTCCTTTCTAAGTAAGTTTTACCGTTTTTTCGGAAGTTTTTAGGCCTTAGAAATTCTCTTTGGTATTTTGGGTAGGAGGTAATAGGTAGAGTGAAATGGTTGAAGAATGGTAAATCAGCAGGTATAGAATGGAGGAGAGGTTGTGATAGACTGTATATGGAAGCTGTTTAACAAAGAGTTTGTAGAGGGTGTAGTTCCGAAGTATTGGAGTAGAGCAGTGACAGTACTACCCTTTTATAAGGGTAAGGGTGATAAGGGGAAATTTAGTAACTGTAGTGGAAATAATTTATCAAGTGTTGTAGGGAAGATATATGCTGGTGTTTTGGTTGAAAGAGTGCGTTGAGTGACTGAGGGTCTTATTGTTGAAGAACAAGGTGCATTTTGAAGTGGTGGAGGATATGTATATCAAATTTTTATATTGATGCAAATGATTGAAAGAACGAAAGAAGAACAAAATATACTAGATTTTATGGACTTGCAACAGGCGTCTGACAGGATTAATAGGGAAGCTCTGCGACAGGTGTTAGTCATATATGACGCTACTGGTTGGCTTCTGAATGAAATTGGAAGTATGTATGTTGATAGTGAAGCGTGTATAAGAATAATAAATTGAGTGGAGAGTGAATGATTTAATTTTAATAGTGGAGTGAGACTGGGATGTGTTAGGTCTCCATGGCTATTTAATTTGTATATGGATGGGGTGATGAAAGAATTAAAGGGAGGGGTGACAGATGAGGCTGTTAAACTGATGGAAGAGTGCGAAGGGTGCTCTGCTTATTGTAAGCTAATAATGTGGTTTTGTGCGACAAATCTGAAGAAAGTTTGAGAAGATTGGCAAGGGAGTTTGACTGGGTGTTGTGTAAAAGAGATGTTTGAAAGCAAATGTGGATAAGAGTGAAGTGATGGTGGTGGGTGAGGAGAGTCCACATTGCGAAATCATGTTGGATGGTGAACAATTATAGCAAGTATCAGTTTAAATATTTAGGCTATATGTTTGATGAAAATGGAATGGATGGTGCAGAGTGTAGTAGGAAAGTTGTGAGTGGTAGAAAGGTGGCTGGTGCAATTAAATCTTTGGTAAATGCAGAGTGACAGTCTTGAGTGTGGTAGGGTTTGCATGAGGGTGTGTTGGTACCGGTATTATTGTATGGTAGCGAAACTATGGTGTGGAATAATAAGAATAGGCACAAGGTTAATTCTGTTCAGGTAGATAATCTTGGGGTGTGTTAGGTGTGAGAAGAATTGCTAAAATGAGGAATGAGCGTTTTAGGGAGCTGTTTGGTGTGAAGAAAGGTGTGAATGAGAGAATAAATAAGAGTATATTAAGATAGTTTGGTCATATGGAAAAGATGGATGATAAGAGGTGAGTGTATTGGTAATCGACCGACTGGGAGACCCAAGAAAAAGTGGATGGAGTTAGTAAAAAAGTGTCTGAAGGAAAGGAATGTATATTTGGTTCAAGCAAGAATAATGGTGGATTATTGGAGTGAATGGCGGGGTTTTGTGAGGGTGTATGGTTGTGCGCCTTGCCCAAGGGATGAACCCTTACATTGATGAGATACCACAGGGGGTGTTCATCGCGGTGTTGTTATGCCCTAATGTGGGTTTTTGGCTGCGACGGCCTCATACCTAAGGGTTTGAGGGGAGGTTATGGAAGCTTTTCTTTCGATTTATGTCATGTTCTTCTGCTTAACTATTATATTACGTACCCTACCCCCATATGTGGGGACTCGTAGGAACGATAAAGAAAGAAAAAAACTGTTTTATTATGTATTCAGTTAGATAATAGGAATAAAAGTATAGAAAGGGCAACAAAGAAGGTTCCGTAGGGATATAAAATGTTTTTGAGGTGAAGAATGAATGTAAAATAATTCATACTTTTCGTTTAACATTCGAAAGGTGGAGGTTAACCATACTTTGTTTTAGTCAGCAGTCGGACTTAGGCAATTTAAGGATCGATTTCAGAAGAATTTTTTGGGTTGGTGCCACACGCCCAAAGGGTGGATACGGACTTATACAATTTGAGAACAGATTATTTTGCATGAGTTTTGAGTCTGGTAAGTCACAAACGTTAGGGTGGAGATGGACTTGGACAAGAGTTTTCGAGTTGCAGAGTCATATTCTTTAGTGTTGAAATGGACTTGGGCAATATGATTACAGATTTCAAAGGATGATTTTTGAGTCCCTTAAGTCATACACTTTAGGATGGAGACAGAAGTTTTTAGTTGCTGAGCCGCATACACTAGTGTGGAGATGTACTTAGGCAATTTGATTACCTATTGTTCATAATTTTTGAACGATGAGTTATATAATTTAATTTTGGAGATGGATTTAGATTATTTGAAAACCGATTTCACAGGTTATTTAAGTCACTGAGTCATATACCTAGGATCTAGGGTGAGTATCGATTCTACAGCATTTGAGTCATCCAAACGCCTGTCTGTCTCTCAGTTGTACATTTCAATAAGATTATCTTAAGTTGATTAGTTTGATTGATTTCACAGCTTTGATCATCAAAAGATATTAAGCAGTTTATTGAAAGATGATTTAAAATTTGGATTAAAAGCAGTCATCACACTTTTATGTTGATGATATCGTGCTTGGAATGAGTGTAAGATAGTGAATATGGCCCTTATTAGTTATTGCAAATGAGATGCAGTTTCAATAATAATAATTATTAATAAATGAAGGGATTAGAGCCGTCTATAATAATAATAATAATAATAATGAAGGAAATAATACAGTCAGTGTTAATAATAGGAAAGAAATAATAATAATCTATGAATTATTAAAAGTTTGTAAGTCATTGTGATTTCACGACATATCAGGTATTTCCTTATCAGTTACTAGTTAATTGCTTACAATAGTAGCTTTGCAAGTTTAAGATAAAGTTCCTAGTTACCTTATCATAACTGGTACCTCTTTTATTTTTTCCTCTCGTCATGTTGCTACAAATTTCCGTTCACTTGCCAACTTTGTTCCTTTTCATTATGTCTTAAAGTTTTAAAATCGTTGTTTGTTCTCACATCTTAAAAATGCTGTTCTGATTTTGTAAGATAAATTTGTGTGTATAGATTGTATATAAATTAATATATTTGAATTTTTTTTTTGTTATATATATATATATATATATATATATATATATATATATATATATATATATATATATATATATATATATATATATATATATATATATATATATATATATATATATATATATATATATATATATATATATATATATATATTTATATATATATATATATATATATATATATATATATATATATATATATATAACCAACATATATATATATATATATATATATATATATATATATATATATATATATATATATATATATATATATATTTGAGTTCACGGTAGCTCCGTGGATTAAAGTATTTCTCTCGCTTAATCACTTAAGGAACGTGGTTTTCTCGACACTTGCGAGAGCGAGAGGGTTCGAATTCTCGTCCGGCTACCTGAACGGACACAAAAATTTACCGCCAGTGAGAGATTTTCTGTAATATATATATATATATATATATATATATATATATATATATATATATATATATATATATATATATATATATATATATACTCTCTATATATACTATATATATATATATATATATATATATATATATATATATATATATATATATATTTGAGTTCACGGTAGCTCCGTGGATTAAAGTATTTCTCTCGCTTAATCACTTAAGGAACGTGGTTTTCTCGACACTCGCGAGAGCGAGAGGGTTCGAATTCTCGTCCGGCTACCTGAACGGACACAAAAATTTACCGCCAGTGAGAGATTTTCTGTAATATTTATTTGCAGTTTATGGCATAGTGAATTTCACTTAATTTCCATATCCGTACATCACCAAAAACATAACCAGCACGTACAACAGAACAGTCTATTATAACATACAAAAAAAATCACACACTCGCATGAATCGAGCCGAAACAGAGCTTGCCATCATGCCTAGATAATAATCTGTATACTATAATCCACTTGGTTAGGAAATACATATAATTCAATTTCCCCTGACCAAGAACCTAATGCTGTAGGTAATGAACCCTCTAGTGAATCTGTTCGAGGTTCGGTGCCTACAAATTATATATATATATATATATATATATATATATATATATATATATATATATATATATATATATATATATATATATATATATATATATATATATATATATATATATATATATATATATATATATATACTATATATATATATAAATAAAATCAGAAAGCATGCATATTTTTTTTATTTATTGATTATGGTAATGCCATTCAGCTGGTGCTTTTTTATTGTGATTCTCAAGCTTTTTAATGCTTAAATTTATTGATTATTTTAGCTATTTTTCATAATTAGCATACCACATCACCTATCATCTTTATCAATAAAATTATTAGGATCATATGAAGGATAGCATTCCCAATAGCTATTGATATCTTTTAAAAGATCAAATTTGGTATCTGTATTTTACAAAAATAGGATAAAATAAAAAATATTATAGGTTTATTCATTTTGAAAGTTTTTGAACTTTACAGAAAATTAATTGATGTTCATAAATTTAAAATTTTTACATTTTACAGTTATTTCATCTAATATAATGTTAACATTTTTTACATTTTAAACTTCACAATATACAGTCATAAATAATGTAAAATTTTGCAAAATACAAGATTATTACTAAATATATATATATATATATATATATATATATATATATATATATATATATATATATATATATATATATATATATATATATATATATATATATATATATATATATATATATATAATATATATAAATATATATATATATATATATATATATATATATATATATATATATATAATCATTAAAAATTCATTTTTTATCAACCTAATATTCCAAAAGTTAATTTTTTTTAATAGAGTAAAATTGGGACCGCTATACTTTATGTGAGAAAGACCTCGTAAAGAAAGGGCACCCTGAGCGTTGGGTTGCCAGAATTTTCCTATTGATCTAAATATTATGACATAATGTCATTTTATTTTTAATATTTCTTGAAACTTTGAAGGTTCTTTTTTTATAATTTATAATTTTTCGAAGCATTATTATTAATTAAATAAAATAAAATTGTTAATAGTAATAGAATATTTAATAATGGCAAAAATGTTTTTAACTAATTACCATTGAAATCTCGACCAATAGGATAATTCTAGCAACCTAGGACTCATGACTTGCTCAGGGTGTTGTTTTCTTTACAAGATCCTACGAGACAAACTCTTTGGTTTTTTATTTTTTATATTAAATCGGTTATACGACTTTGTTTAAATATTACGATTTAATTTAGTAGATTTATTATATTCAGTTGTTCATTTATATTCGAGTTTCGTGTTCTACTATAGGACTAGTTCTTATAATTAAATTTGTAGTTTAGTTATTAAACCTTAGAGGAGATATTCTAATTCGGTAAAGGAAACTTGTAGCTTTAATTCTAACTATAACGATTCTTATTTGATAATGGTTTAAAGGATGGTATAAAGGAGTTTATTTCTTTATTTACTTTTTCGAGGTATTTTGTCGTTATATATATATATATATATATATATATATATATATATATATATATATATATATATATATATACTCTCTATATATATGTCTTCATTAACTCTAACTATATATATATATATATAATATATACCGTATATATATATAAAATAAAGTAGTATAGGCCTTATCCATTATATTTTTTGTCACGCAGTTACCATAATATATATATATATATATATATATATATATATATATAAAACTCTATATATATATATATATATATATATATATATATATATATATATATATATATATATATATATATATATATATATATATATTTATATATATATTAATATATATATATATATATATATATATATATATATATATATATATATATATATATATATATATATATATATATATATATATATATATATATATATATATATAAAACTCGGTCAAAAATAACGCACCACTTGGGTAAATGTCACACGCATGAACGGGAAGGCCCCTAACCCTATGAAACCTCACACCAACACAGAAGACAGCATCAGTGTGACTATGTGGTACGTAACCACCCTGCAGAGAATTCGCTGCAGTGTTGGGGCCGTCACCGCGATAAGTTTAGGAAAACATAAACCACGTAACTAGACGTGGAAGAGATGGGGGTATGTTATGCCTTGGGTATAATCGAGCGAGGGATCATTCACGTACGAAGCGGCTCCGATAAACATAGAGAGGATAGTGCGTCAACTGTCAAGAGATCAGTGCTTGCAGATAACAACACCACGCCAAAGGATCCGGATACCGGGCACTTGGTCGACCGTTTGGTGTAGCGCACACAACGATTGCACGGGTGGTCCAACGGCACCAAGAAACCTTGACACATGAAAGCCGGCGATGACAAGGTAGGCCCAGGGCCACGACACCCGTGGAATACCGATTTATACGTCTGCGTGCATTACGAGAGCGCTACACAACGGCACGATATCTGCAGTACAGATGGCGGAGGTACACGGCAACAGGGTGAGTGACAATACAGTGCGTCGACGCCTTGCGGAACATAATTACCAACCCCGGAGGCCTGCCATATGTCCACCGCACATCATGGCACATCGAAGGGAGCGACTGGCATTTGCCCGAAAACACATCCATTGGACGGTCGACGATTGGGCAAAGGTATACTCTTTACGGACGAGTCGAGAGCTTCTCTGTACGCCTCGGACAGGCGTGCTAGAGTATACCGACGGAGAGGTTCGGGCAATTCAGTGTGCTGGAGGTGGGTCGGTTATGTTCTGGGGAGACATCTCTTTATCGAGGCCTACGGAGTTGCACATCTTCGATGAAGGCACTCTTACGGCCGTAAGGTATATCACTGACATCCTCGAACCATATGTCGTGCCATATGCCCCCTACATCGGTGACTCTTTCATCCTAATGCATGACAATGCAAGACCGCACAAGGCCCAATGTGTGAACGACTACCTTAGGACGGTTCAAATTACGGCGTTGGAGTGGCCAGCATATAGTTCGGATCTCAACCCAATCGAACATTTGTGGGATATCTTGAAACGTCGGATTCGACAGCTGCAACCCCCTCCATGGACCCTCCCGAACCTGCGACAGGCACTGCACGACGTATGGGATCAAATCACTATTCAGGACATTCGCTTACTCATCGAGAGCATGATAGGACGGTGTCAGGCAGTCATCCG
>JABUQX010028853.1:132500-143016 GCA_015478945.1 Trachelipus rathkii
TTGAATAAAGATTTATATTTTTTCTTTTAATAAATTTCTCTTGTTAGCTTGAAGGTTTAAAGTTGGTCGTGCCAGAATTTCTTTCTCTCTTCTGAGCTTATGCCACATAGCTACATACGTGTAAAAACTTTTGTATAATACTTAATCATCCAAATTTATTTTAAAATTTAATTACAATTTGTTTTATTATTATAGTAATTATAATTACAATATGTATAAAACATTTTACTAATATGTATTGTATTATCTGATTCCGGATAGTTACAAAGAAAAAAGTTATTGGAGCTTAAATTTACGTCAAATTCTGTAAATAAAATGCTAAAACTAAGAAATCGTTAAATTTTGAAATATTAGGGAAATGTATGAAGCGTTTTCTCATATTAAATTTAAGAAGTATGAAGTAGATTTTAAAATAAAGTATCCCCACCCCTTCTCAAAACAAAAATTAAACATCCACATTATGAAGCTGAGAATCTTATCTGTTGGTTACTACTTACTATGAATGATTAATACAAGAATTTTTGTCCAAGCGGAAGGAAAATTTAGTATCTAATATCGGATTTTATGTTTATGAATGTAAATAATTAACATCTCAATGAGTTTTTCTTGTTAATGAGGATTGACGATGAGATTTAGACAAGCTCTTGAGAGAATTTTCCTCTGCTTTCTCCTTCTCTTTAATAGAAGATAAGTTAGAGACTATAAAATAAAATGTTTTGTATCCCCTTATTTACTTAATACTTAATATATTTAAGTATGCTGACCCCTTTTTTACATTACTTTGACGTTGCAGTTCAATTATCCCCAATTCTTTTCTCACTGTTGAGAAAATAAAACTCATTATTGTTACATGAGTACTAGTCAAATGAATATTAACACATGCGTCTTTTAATATTAATGTATTTTTCCACAGTTACTTTCAATACCATTTCTTGTAATATAAACGATTATTTCGAGTCTTTTTAACATATTTGTATATAACATTTTATTTATTGTATATCATGTTTTTTACTAACTTGATGTTATGTCTTAAGTACTTCTAGAATTTCTAGGAGTTTTCATATCTTTGTAATAAGAACTGTAAATATCCCGTTATATATATATATATATATATATATATATATATATATATATATATATATATATATATATATATATATATATATATATATATATATATATATATATATATATATATATATATATATATATATATATATATTATAAAACTAAGAATTCTTTTGTTTGAAACTAAAGCTTTTATTTGTTTAAATTAATTATTAGGGCAGTGTTTCTCAAACTGTTACAACGCCTTCCTGTTTTCTGGAGCAAAATATATTTTATGTAAAATCTTTCATTTAAAGCTGTAAACTATATTACCCATCATTATGTTCTTTTCATTAATTTGTAAGTTGTTTATAATATTCTTAATAGACATGTTTTTAAAATTTAAATAAACAAAACCTACGACTCTATCCGGTCTTGAGTCGCGGGAAATTTAAACCGTAAATCGGTTTATTGAGTCAGTACACAGTGCATTGTAAAAGTGAAAATTTCAGCCTTGGGCGGGAATATTTAAATGTTATGTCACTTTTCCCCGTAAAATTTTTTAGTGTTACAATATTTTTACCCAAAGTGTTACCATACTAATCCCCTAATTCTTAGTGTTACAATGTTTTCCCCCTCCAATTTCTCCAAGTGTTGCAGTATTCCCCCCTCCCCCCTCCAAATATCCCAGGTATAACTGTACTCTTCCCAAATCACCCATACTGCCTTCATTTTCTAAATAAGCCATAGTATTTAAATATATGAAAACTTCAACCAGATCGTAAAGTATGTATGATAAAAATTTCGTAAAGATGCAATACTTGTTAGTCGCGAAATAATTTATATATATATATATATATATATATATATATATATATATATATATATATATATATATATATATATATATATATATATATATATTTATATATATTTATATACAGTATATATACGGTATATATATATATATATATATATATATATATATATATATATATATATATATATATATATATATATATATATATATATATATATATATATATATATATATATATATATATATATATATATATATATATATATATATATAATTTAATATCAAAGTGTACAAATATTTTGTTTTAGCTTCAAAAAGTTTTTCAAATTTTTTATTTATATCTTATTAAATACTATAGTATCTTTAGTTTACCTATGTTTATATATATATATATATATATATATATATATATATATATATATATATATATATATATATATATATATATATATATATATATATATATATATATATATATACTCTCTTCTTATATACCGAAGAAAGTGTAATTAGACTTTTTTTAATTTTATATAACTCTATATAAAACTTTATATATATATATATATATATATATATATATATATTTATATATATATATATATATATATATATATATATATATATATATATATATATATATATATATATATATATATATGATAAAATGAGGAATGAACGTATTAGAGAGTTGTGTGGTGTGAAGAAAGGAGTAAACGATAGAATAAATGAAAGTATGTTGAGATGGTTTGGTCATGTGGAAAGAATGAATGATAGTCGGTTGGTTTAAGCGGATGTATAGTGGCGGTGTGTTGGGAACCGACCGGCTGGAAGACCGAAGAAAAAGTGGATTGAGTCAGTAAACGAGTGTCTGAAGGAGAGAAATGTGAGTTTGGCAGAGGCGAGAATAAAGGTGCATAATAGGAGAGAATGGCGGGGTTTTGTGAGGTATGGTTGTGGCCCACCTGGGCCAAGGGATGAACCCTTACATTGACAATTTAAAATAGTGGGGTCCGTCGCGGTCCCGTGAAGCTCTAGGATGGATTTTCTGACTGCGACTTGTTCTTACTAATTAATGGTACAGAGGGTTTGGTAAAGCTGGGCTTTCTTTTCGACTTCTGTCATATTCTTCTACTGCATTTATTCTCCGATGCATGTACGCACCTTACCTCCAGTCTTGGGGAGAAAAAGGTAGATAAAGAAGAATATATATATATATATATATATATATATATATATATATATATATATATATATATATATATATATATATATATATATATATATATATATATATATATATATATATATATATAAAAAGAACGCCTCGTGGCGCAGGAGGTTGACTCGCCAACTCTCATACGAGAGGACGCTGGTTCAATCCTCCGCGCAGCAGTTGAGTTTATCTACCTGGGGGCGAAAATTAAAACTCGACTGTGAACACGTTGGTGGCGCTGGTTTGGAATATCCGGCCTTAAAGTTCGATTTCCTGTAGTCCCCCCGTGTTACCCCCTGCATAAGGGATAAAGCACGTTAAAAGGTAGTTTATATATATATATATATATATATATATATATATATATATATATATATAATATGATAATTTGTATAATATTAATTGCATATGTACGAAGTAAAAATAGTATTTTTCAGCTTTTACTTTGTAAATATATAAATATAATATATAAATGGTGTAGATGTAATAAAGTAATAGCTAGCTTTTTATAGATACTACAATTGTAGTGCCTTCAGTAATTATGTTTTTAAGTACAAATAACATTGCAAAAAATGTTTTAGTCATGTTTATTGTGTATTATAATTATTTGAATTCTAAAATAAAAATTTTATTTTTTAATATTTGAGGTTTTTTAAAGTTTGATCGATTTTTTAGAGCAATAAATTGGGGTCAAAGCAAATTATTTTAGGTTCCTTTTTTTTTTTTTAATTCGATGTTGCTACTTTTTTTTTTTTAATGCTCCAAAAATTTATAAATATTATTTATCAGCCTTACTTATGATGTGTAATATATTTTTGTGTATATTATTATCTTTAGGTTTTAAAAATAGCTTTGGAAAAAAAAATAAAATGTCTTCAGTTAATTTTGCTTTCTCCATAAAACCTTTTTTTTAAAAAGTTAACTATAAATGAAAACTCTTTAAATCGATTTCAACCAAGATCAACTAAAAACTTATCTTGAAATCAAAAAATAAGATGGTTTTTAAATCTCTGATTGATCAAATTAACATATATATATTCCGTTACATCTTTTCTTTCTGACCCAAACTCTCGGTTTCCTTGCCTGATTAATTATTTTTTATATTGAAAATAAGAGTGATAGAATATTGCAAGCTGATTTATGGAACGGTTACATTGGATGCGGATTCGGACGAACTTTTATTCTGATAAATATTCTATCATTTCATTTTTCCTAATTTTCTGTTATCCTCCTCTTCCCTCATGAGGGGATACAAATACTTTGTTGCATGCAAAGGGTTTCCTTCAGCTCTTTTTGTTGTATTTGTTTATTTACTCCGTTTCGTGTTTTTATCGATGCGATTACTCATTTTACAATTGATATTCCATCGTTATCATCATTAATATTAGTTATTGTTAATATCCATCTCAATTCATGTACTCCCCATTTTTATTACTTTTTTCCATCCCCACTTATTTTTTTTCTTCTCCCTCTTATACGTACTATTATACGTATTCCTGTTTCCTTTTCTGGAAGTCGTTACCCAATCCTGGTAGATGTTAAGCTGTGACACATCGGCTGATATTGTTTTCTGTTCCGATCATTTTCCACAGTGAGGGAGGGTACAGACGAAAAACTGGTCAACCCTTTTCTCAGACCGCCCATTGTTGAGGATCGAAACCTTACTTACCACTTGGGAGGTTGTCTTATACATTGTTGTAAAATCTCGAGCTCGGCGCAGCGTGCTAGATGATGCATGGAAAGAACCCCGGACGCCTAGTCACGTGGAACTCATCCGAGGTCACCTACCGCCAACCCACCTCAATTTTTTGACTAGGTTCATGTGGATGCAGTTGTCCCCCCCCCACCCCTGCTAACTCGTTTTTAGGATACCTTTATTTGCGTATCCATCATTGGTTCAATTTACGTTTGTGTATAATTGCTGTATATTAGAACTGAAGTAATAATTTATATGCCGAAGTCTTAAAAGAATGTTTCTACAGAAAGGCGAAAATCACCATCAGTCGGGTTCCCCACTCAACCTTTTACCACTATTTGGTCAAATCATGCTAGGGGGTATGCCCCCCCTGGAAGTTGTTTCTAAGGCTTCCCTCAAACTCCAGTAGAGGTTTCGTTGGCCACAACACAATTCACTTCTCGCGTCGTTTGATCACTTAGGCCTCCTCTACATCCGTGCAATTTGTAAAATGAGATCGAAGAATACCAATTCCAAAAATGCATCGAAATTCATATAAGGGATTTCTCTCAAGATTTTTTTCATTATTTACCCGATTTGTTTTCGTCTCGATATTTTCTCTTGATACTGTTGATGCTTAATTACTTCATTGAACGAAATAGTTGAAAGTTATCGAATTGAATTGAAAATTGCCAATTCAAAAGCTGCATAGCTTTTTTTTACAATGTATAATTAAGATTATATTTTGATACTCAGTTTTTTGTACTTCAATTTTTAGTGAACAAAAATCTAATTTTAAAAGTTTTACCTCTGCTTTTTTATTATTTGCATAGTTTTCTAAGTGTGTATGCTTTCATGCTTTGTAAAACCGTTGGTTGATGATACATCATTACTTTCATAACTATCTGATAATTCATACGCATAAATTATTGTGACGGCACTGCACATATATCGAATATTTATTGAATTAAAAAAATATTCTTCAGAATAAAAGTTCGTAAAAACACGCATCCATTGTAACCGTAACCTTAGTGTGATAGTTTTATTTTCTTTATATAGATTTAAGTATTAAAAAGACGGGTTATTATGAACTATTTAACTACTAGATGACTCCCTTTTTTCCAGAAAGCCAAATTCCATTCCATTTTCTTCCTTATTAATCCTCAAATGTAACACTAAGCTTTCTTAAAGCAGGTGCCCAAATATAAAAACTATTTATTAAATGTAATAAATTTATTGGTGTGAATCATAAGCAGTAAAAGAAATTTATTTAATAGGTTCACTCAGAAAGACTCTTGCACATTTATAATTTTCTTTTAAAATTAGCTGTTGTTATAATCCGAGTGAAATATAATAAATATGAAAATAATGCGTTTAATTTACAATAATACTTAACGAATTAAATATACCAACTTTAACTCGTAAAAACCTATAGAAATGCAAAGGTACTACAGCTCCCTTTAATTTTAAAAAAGTATGATGAAAGAACAAGATTTGCCTTCCTTGAATTAAAAGAATCTCTCTCTTGAATTCACAGAAAAATACAAGTTATATTGTTGTACAGTTGCCTTTTGATTAGAAAGAAAAAGTCACGAAAATCATAGTTCCACTCTCCACTTTGGACTTGTTGTATCGACGATTTCTCCCGTTTTCCTCGAGTGTTCTGCACCAAATACCAGTAAATGAGAATTCACCGAGGCCAGTGGCTCTGAAACAGGAAATAATTTTGTACATACTTTGCAAATAAATCGGGTTTTATAATTTAGTGGAATAAAAAATGGAGAAGTCTCAAGACCTCTTATCATTGCTACCTCGTAGAATTATTATATAAATTAATGAAATCTCTTAAGGGTAGAGATTGATTAACATTTATAATGACAAAATGGAAAACTTATTTTCTTTAAATTAACAAACCTGTTGTATGGTAAGACCTATCGCCTGTAGAAATAGCTCTAACGAATGAATCTATAATATAAAAATCAGCTCCTCCATGGTCCCATCCTGGGTTTACCTGAAATATATATATATATATATATATATATATATATATGTATATATATATATATATATATATATATATATATATATATATATATATATATATATATATATATATATATGTGTGTGTGTATATATATATAATCTATTAATATATATATAAAAATATATAATATAATATATATATATAATATATATATATATATAATAATAATATGTATATAATAATATATATATATATATATGTGTGTGTATGTATTAATGTATTTGAGTAAAAATGTATGAATGTAATGTATGTAGATATATGTAATATAATATATATATATATAATATGTATATAATATATATATATATATCTTATATATATCTTATATATAAATATATGCTGTAATATATATCTATATATATAGATTTACTACTATATGTAGAAGACAACTTCTGAAGCTAATTGGTAAAAGAAGATAATTTGACACGGCAAAACGCAGAACTGGTTTCAAATAGTGCATCAAACAAATTCTAGTTCATGCAACAACGGTAACTGTAGTTACCACCTTCATTAGCTTAGGAATACTGAATGATAAATTTCCTAAGTTAGATCCTTTATAAAGTTATGAATATAGGAAGAAATGAAGATTTTCGAAGATAGTGGAAGAATTCTCTGCAGAACACAAGGGGACGGGAATCGCAGGAGGGATGAACAAATCATCTGAGTTTACATGAGTTTATTCCCTCAATCACAAGAAAACTGATTAAAACTCGACAAGGATAATGATACTGCATTTGATCTTCCTGATATCAACGAAGTTAAAAACATTGAAAATAAATTTATGAAACCGCCTGACAAAATGTTAAATGAATCTATAGATGTAGAAAAGGTAAAATTACCAATACAATTTAGAAGTTTGAAGATACGTGAATTTTATTATTTATCTTTTGTACTGTAATTGTAATATATTAATTATTAAGTTCTAAAATAATATTTATATAAATTCATTTTGCGCATGTTCGACGTTAGAAACACTCGACTGAGAGCCATATTCAATCAATTTATACTTTCATAAATAAATAAATTATAAACCTGTTATTACCTCTTCGCACTCAATAACTCTAGGAGTATCAGTTAAGAAATCAAAATGTCGTATGGTATAATTAAAGAAGTCGTCCCATTCTAATTGTCCCTTTGTACCATAAATTATGGTTTTAGGCTCACAAACTTCTTTAGTATACCCAATCATGGTTAAATTTGCCGTTGCTCCACTATCGAACAGGAAATGTACTAACTATAAAAAGAGAGAGAATTAATATATAAAAATAAATAAAATACAGGTAGTAGTTTAAATAAACAACTATTAATACTATAAAGTGTTAGACGAATACTTCAAAAATAAATAATTTAAAATTTTAACTTACTTGATGATCGCACACATCATTGTCAGCATCATAAGCGCATTTTCCATATGGTCCTATTGGGTTAAAATATAGTCATAATTACTTTAAAAATGTTTGGCATATATATTTACTCATTTTTCCAAAAAAAAACATATATATATATATATATATATATATATATATATATCATATATATAGTTTATATATATATATAATTATTTAAAAATGTTTGGCATATATATTTACTCATTTTTCCAAAAAAAAACATCTACAAGAAAAAAAATTGGTAATCTTACACTGACAGCACAGAAATGGATCTAGAGTCTTTCCAAATAACTGACTTTTCCTCACTCAACAAATACACTTTAATAAAATAAATCTAAAAGTAACCAAAAAAATTCATCCCACATAGCAAACAATTTAACTCTAACTTCTCACTTGAAATAGACACCCTATTAAAATAAACTCCCACGGACAAATAGGCAACCAAAACCAGACCAACTAAAACAAGTCACATATCTTAACAATAGAATAAATACCTTAATCGATTCAAATCAGATAAAGGATTGACATTAATACACCTAAACACTAAATCATATGACCAACACATAAAAAGAAAAATCCCTACATCACTCATTCAACCATCCCAAATCCACGAAGCTATAAGTAAATCCCCCCCCCCCCAAATAAAAAAAAGCAATGCTACATTTTTATGTCACACAATTCAAAAAATCAGGCATAAACCTACAATCATAAAAAAATAGACAAACAAATATATATATATATATATATATATATATATATATATATATATATATATATATATATATATATATATATATATATATATATATATATATATATATATATATATATATATATATATATATATATATATATATATATATATATGTGAGAGATGTGTTGATTTATTTATATTATTAAGAGGAGAACATTACCTTCTCAAATATTTGTTTCAAAAACTGTTTTTACCTGTTTCTACTGCTTTCTTAAGCTCGTTAAATCTCACACTGCCCGTCTCTTCAATCACAAGGGCATTCATTGGAAAAACAGGTTTGTGGCTTAGGCAGATAAATTTTTGGCTTAATAAACTCTTATTTGATTCGTGTCTAACTAGAACCCCCACTAGGTTGTTTTCTTCCTTTAAATATATATATATATATATATATATATATATATATATATATATATATATATATATATATATATATATATATATATATATATATATATATATATATTTATATATATATATATATATATATATATATATATATAGATTCGCCAAAAAAACGCTTGGCACTAATAATCTGATTAATTAGTACTTGTAAGACTCAAGAGCTCACAAGAGACGAGTTTGGGTTAATCAGAGCCTAAGAATAGTTAAGCTTTGGTAAATCCTTTGTCATTGGTCCTTGGGGCCTAAAAGTTTGTTGTCATGGGCCAAGCCCGAATAAAGCCTGGGTTTTGTGAGCAATTGTTGAGATGCCATGGCAGAAGCATGTGGCTCATTATCGGTACAAGAGATAATCTAAGTAGAGTCCGATTTAAAATTATAAATTAATTTTTTTTAAGTTTAAACATTTTCCCTTGAATAACATTGCAAATAAATAATTCTTGAAAATGTCAAATAGTCGTTAAGGATCATTGTTACCCCCCTGCATAGGGGATAAAGCACGTTATAAGGTAGTTTTTAATTATATATACCGATATATATATATATATAAAAATAATATATATATATATATATATATATATATATATATATATATATATATATATATATATATATATATATATATATATATATATATATATATATATAGAAAAAAAAAAAAAATATATATATATATATATATATATATATATATATATATATATATATATATATATATATATATATATATATATATATATATATATATATATATATATATATATATATATATATATATATACATGAGGCGATCGGAACACCCGGCCCCACCAGTAATTCTTTAAAACAAATAAATTTCTTAATTAAAAATAAATTATTTGAGTAATTTTCATTTTTAATTTCGATTCTTCTAACAAAATTATTTGTTGCATATTCAAAATTAATTTCCTCGAAAATTACACTTTCGATTTTTTACGAGCTTCGGCAGCTTCTGGGCCAGCGAAATTGGGCCCTGAGAATATATAAATAAGCGTATACAACAAATGTACGCACGCACGTCTTTTGTGACGTAGACTCTCATTCATTCAGTTTATTGAAAGCTAGGGCCAGGGTGAACGGGCCCACTTGGATATTAATTGCATTATTGCATATATTTCTTTAAAACAACATGATTTGTTAAATATATATATATATATA
>JABUQX010028854.1:0-10000 GCA_015478945.1 Trachelipus rathkii
AGTCTCATCACTATTACATATCGGCTCTAACTACACTCTTACTTATAATATCCATCTTTTCCACATGGACTACTTTCTTCACACGTAACTTTCATTTAATTTCTCTCATTTACCGACTTTCTTCACATCAGAGCTCATTTAATATATTCATTCCTCAATTCATCATTTGGTCTCAACACCTAATGTAGCCCCTAATTTGTCCAAGTTCTGAACATTACTTATTGATCTTATACTTCTGGCTTCATTTCACGACCGATTAGTCCTCAATATATACATTACATCACCAGGTAACAACGTACCTCACTGAGTAAAAAAAACTCTAGCAACTACTGAGAAATTTATCATTTAATTCCACCAACAATTTAATACCACAGCCCAATACTCGCTGCCGAATCACAATTCCCTCTCACTATTACACTTTCTCATACCGTTCCCTTTTCATACCAAATATTCTCAATATTTTAACTCAGACACTGAGTCCAGTGAGTAGCTCACACTGCGTAACAGTATCAATGTAAAGGACTCTGTTTCCTACACACAAACCATAACCTTTTACTCTTATCTACGTGTTTATTTTTCAAATCATCCTTTTAACGACACACATGCCCCAAGAATCTCTTACCAATTCTACTCAAACTCTGTTAGCATTCCGAACCACACAACAACTTCACATCAATCCACAATATTATACCATTAGGGACCCTTCACTCTCCTTCATTCTCCATCATTCATTCGAACACTATCTCCTGCCACTCCCCACCTCTATTTTTTCATTACTCCATCACATATATTGGATGAATGATTAGACCATAAGGCGACATACGACATTTCCCATCCTCATTCTTGATCCTTTCACTAATTTAATATTAAAACCAGATCACGTACGACTCCATTTTTGTCTCGAACACACGATTCACTATCTGTCGACTCCCAACTCTTTTGGATTCATGTCAGAAAGACCTACACTAACACTTGCCATAGGAGTTCCTATGGTGGGATCTGTTATATCACTGTTATTATTATCATTGAGATTCGATTATAATACAATTTATTCTTCCGTTTTTCTTCATTAGCTATTCTTTCGAATTGTGAAGATTTGACCTAAAATATTCAAAACAAAATACTAAGATGCCACCTTGTTCTTCGAATCAGTCCTTCAGTCACTCGAACAACACCCAATAAACTAATATCCAGCACTATAGTCTTCCTCAACACTCAATAAATAAATTCCCCTATAATTCCTAGCTACCCTTATCCCCTTACTCATTATAATCAAGGGTATATTACTGCTCTCCATCCAATCCCTGGAACTTATATACACCATTTAAACTTTGTAAACAATTCAAATATAAATTATCAATCACTCATCTACGCCTCTGTCTTTGGATCATTCACCAGTATAATTTAAGTCATATACTGTCAGATTTACCAATTCTTTAAAATTTCTCCTCTTTACTCTACAGCTTACCATAACGATCACCTAATTAGTGACCTATCCAAAAATTAACTATTCCTTCTTGCACCAAAAAATCTACATTTACTATCAAACCTCTTCATTAGCTGCCAAGTGATATGCATGATTTTCAAAGTGTGTCTCCACAGCTTCACCTCACATTCATTGTTTCCATCAGTTACGAAAGCACCACATATTCAGTAATTCTAAGCATGATTCCCCTATGTTAGTCATTCTTAACCTTATTACTATAATATAATATATATATATATATTATTATATATATATATATATATATATTATATATATATTATATTATATATATACTAGTTAATAATATAGTGTACTAATATATATATACTTATAGATATATATATACCTTTATATCGAAGGAGGATATAATTAAGGTTGTGAAAAAACGGTTTTTATTTTAATGGTTTTTTTTTTAAAACACAGTTTTTTTTTTAAACAAAATGTTGTTTTATTTAGTATAATTTTCCTTTTAAAATTAACCGTTTTTTAAATGTGATTAAAGATGTTTTATTTACAGACCAGAAATTCACCAACAAACGTTCTCATCTTAGGCCTAAATAGTGCACCGAAAATTGAAATAACATTATAACTGCGTATAATAATACTGGTCTATTATATATATAAGGTATATACTATTAGTATAATATAATATATGATATTATTATATATATATATATATATATATAATATTATAATATTATATATATATTTTATATATATATATATATGCGGATAAAAAGAAAAGGATGAGTTTCGTATACAGGTGGTTATTTATGGTGTGTAAGCGAAGAAAAAAATGAGCAATTGGATAGGAGTGTGCACCTTGATTTCTGTGAGGGGATAGGTATGTTGGTGTAAGTAATACTTTCTTCCCTAAACACCCACAGATCTCCTAAGTGCCTTTATACTAGAGTTTGGTGTAGTGAAGGTAGAGGATGAGTAATCGAAAGTGAAAAAGTATGATTGATTTTGTAGAGGTGAAGAAGGGAGATGTTGAACGTATGTATTGGATGTTAAATCAGTGAGGGGTTTAGAGAATGAGGATATATCGAGTTACATTGATTGTTGTTCTAATTGTAAAAATTAAGTTTAGTGGGGACTTGAGATGTAGAGAGGAAATCAGGTGGCTCGGATATGTGAGTTCGAGTGAGGTAAATTTTAACGAGTCGAAGCGTACGCTTAATCCTTTCATTCAGTTTACAAAAAGTAGAACACATCATATCACTATAGCTTGGTTAATAAGGATGAAAGTACTGTAAGAGACGCTCGTAAGGCGTTAATATCAGCTTGAATGTGAACAAGTTGAAACTGAATAAGATCTGGAAGCAGATCGAAGGAAGCAATTGTTAAGCAGTGCTAAAAGAAGTTATTAGATATTCTCTAAAGGCTTTGCGATGTGTGTCCTTTCTAAGAAGAAGAAGGAGGAGGGCATGTTTCACATTTGTGCACTGGATGTCATTATCTTCCGGATAAAGTGCCAGTCGTGGCGATGAAGATTGGATTTTGCATCTGTGACAAGCTGCTCAGCGGTATAAAGGAATCGAAAAATAGATTGAAGCAGGTATGGTTGTGAATGGTTTAATAATAGTAAATGGATGAGCAGTAGTTTCATAATGAGAAAGAGGATGCTTGTAGCTGAATTTGTATAGGAAAGGACCAAAGGAGGAGTATGGCATTATAAGGAAGATTGAATAAGTAGGAACGAAGATAGTCGACTTCAGAGTAAAGAGACCAGAAGGGAATGCGAATTGAAAGTTTTGGAAGGTGGATTAGGCAGGTATATGAACGTGGGGATTTACAATTCGATTTCGAGTCGAGTGGGTTAATTTGATTCTCTTCTGGTGGAAAGTTTGCCAAGGGACGGCGATAGCGTCCGTATAAGAGATTTTTAGATAATTAAGTGGGAACACAAGTGATATGCCTGGTTGTCGGCCACGTTACTAGAAATAAGTGAATTAAGAGTCGACTGGGTTTTTTCCTCCTGTAACGATAACTGTTTACTCGAAATGGATGTGAAATGTTGGTGATTGATGCTTGTGGATATGTAGAGAAGGTGTGTAAAAATCTTGTAACCTATAATAATTGGCCTCAGTAATGACTGAGGATAATAATGAACATGTGGGTGGGCTCTTTCGATGGATACCAGACGGAATAGGTATTTTGGGCGATGAGTTTATTAGCAAACAGTATATCAATGCATAGTAGATTTGATAAGTATGAAGATGTAAAGTCTGAGGGGCCTATAGATGAAAATTATGGTTGAAATGAGACAAGAAACGAGAGCGCAAAGGTCGGTGATTGATTGGAGCTTGAAAGTGATGTCATAAAGCGATAATGATGTATTGGGAATGGGTATAGTTTCGATATTTGTAAGGGGAGAGCTAGTAATAGTATCCATTTATATAAAGGGTATTAGTGGAAGATTTGAGATAGTACGCAGAGTGGCTACGCGTGCTCGTCGATATTAGATTATCTCGCTGTGTGCGGTGTCTCGCTGTCCGCTCTCGATAGACATGTGTTCCGAGTGACCCATTATATAGTGCGGATGCTACGTAGTGGTGCTGGTTAGAGATGATCGCTGAGAGTATAGGACTGTGCGCTCCGAGTCCGCGTTTATACGATCGTGCTCCTAAGATTGAGGTATATAGTAGCTCTCATGACTCGACGAGAGATCTCGCGTGTGCGTGTAACTGGATACTGCGTCGCTCTCGGTGTCGTATGTGTGGCGCGCTGCAGCGTCAGTGTCATGTATATATGCATCCTTCTCTACATTTGAATGCACATTGATAGGTTAAAAATTGAGGTAGAGGAAAGATATAATCTGTATTTAGGTTTATAATGGTAGATTTAGCAAATACGGAGTATGATGGAGTTTAATTAGGGTCAGGTACAGTTATCGGAAAGTGTTTATACCTAGGTTATTTCGGTTTAGGTGTGTGGTGTGTAGTGGCTCATTTGATGGATAATCAAAAGTAGTTGGTGTGTGTGTTGATGTATTGACGATTAGTAGTTTAAGGGGTGAATATAGGAAAGAGTAAATGCAACGATTGTAGGAAATAAATGAGGCAATGGTCAAAAAGTGTTGAATTTAGTATAAGAGCAGGGAGGATGTGTGGTTGTTGTATGTGTTAGATGTTATTCCAATTTGATATATGGAGTGGGGTTATGAAAGTGATTTATTGAAGGTAAGGGACAGAATCATGGGGTATAAAATGGTGATGCTAGAATGAATGCGGACATGTTGATGGGTTGTTTGCCACGGGACTGCCTATACCTTAATTATTATGCATGATGGATATGTTTGTTTTGATGGCTCAGAATCTGAAGAGTTTGAGTAGGATTTGTATAGAGAGATATTTTGTGCATGATAGAGGCACGAGGATAGTGTAAAAGGAGGGGTTTGAAAGTAAATTAGATAGGTTAAGTTATGGTTCGTGAGTGAAGGGCAGTCGGTCAGTGTGAAGTTGATTTTAGGTGAAGTGACAGCTGGAACAAGATGTTGAGTTTAAAATATTTAGGGTATGTGTTGGTATGAGAAGGGAACGGGATGATGCGAGTTTATATAGATGTTTGAATGGCAAGGAAGTGCTGGTGCAATTAAAGCGGTTAGTGGAATGTAAAGGACTAAGTCTTTTAAGTGCGCAGGGCGTCGTGTACATGACGGTATGTTGTTACCTGTGTTTTGTATAGTGTGAGACTATGGTACTTAGGATTTAAGAAGTATAGATTAAAGTTCAATGTGTTCGATGGACATCTTAAGGGGCAATGCTAATTAGCATAAAAGGTAATTAGAATAAAAATGAGGAATGAACATATTAGAGAGTGAGTGGTGGTGTGAAGAACAGGGAGTAAACGAGGATGATGAATGAAGGGAGTGTGTTGAGATGGTTGTGGTTCGATGTGGATAAGGGAGGATGAATGATAGTCGGGTTTTTTAAGCGCATGCGTATAGTGGCAAGTGTGTTGAAAACCGAACGGCTGGGGTGGTGTGAAGAAAAAAAGTGAATGAGAAGTAAGAGGAAATGTTTTTGTTCTTCAGTTATCGGGATCACATTAGGCCCCGAGAATAAGGGTGCTTATGAAGGAGAGAGAGGATGGCGGGTTTTCTGAGGGGGGAAATATGTTGTGGCCACCTGGGTAAGCGTAATAACCCTGCGTATCTGACATTTTTACGCAATTAGATTGAGGGTCGCGTCAGTCGAGGGTCCGTGAAGCATATAGTGGTGGAGTTTTCTTGACGATATAGCTGTGACGCTAAGTCCTTACTAATATAAGTGGAAGAAGGAAGTGGGGAGGGTAAGGTGGGTGGTTTGACTTCTTTCAGTTTTTGTCAGTTTTTGTCTGACTGCTTGTTCATTTTGTGATGACGTTTGTTACCACCTTACCACAGTCTTGGGTGGAGAAAAGGTAGTGTAAGAATTTATATAATATTATATATATATTAATATGTTATAGTTTATAAATATATATTGTTATTATAGTATAGTATATTAGTATAATATATATATATCAATATTAATTGTATATTATATAATTATTTTAACTATAACTATTGTTATTATATATATTAATATATGTATGAATATATTATATATATATCATATATTAATTATTATACTGGTATATATATATATTATAAGCTATATTATTATATATATATATTTACCGATATATGTTTCAGTATTATAATATATAATTATAGAGTAGATATCTGGTATAAATAGTTATATAAGTATATAATTTATAATATATATATAACACAATAAGTATAATATATGGTATAATATAATATAATATACCGATATATATATATATCACGTATATATATGTACTGATATATATAATAAGTATATAACACAACTACTCTCATCACCATCATATACACACATACTACATCATGTTGTTTATAGTGGTACAACTATAGTATATAGTGGGGTAGTATTAATAGTATACATAATAAAAATATAATAATATGAATAGAATAATAGAGTAATAATATATATTAGTAAGTAATAGTTGCTCATGATTCAAATTTTTTTATTAATCTAATTTACTTCACGAAATCCTTCCTAATAAAATTTATTACAGGTTATATTATTAATTGAGCATCACTATATTTAGTTGAAATTGAGCTACTTATCTTAATTGCTTTTCATGCGTAACCATAATTTAACTCGCATTTAAATTCTTCTGACTCTTTAGCATTTTGTTTGCACATTGCTCTAACACCGTGTCAATTTCCATTAAATTAAGACTTTACCGTGTTCCCTTCAACTTAATTGCAAAATATTAAGTACTGTCTTTAAAGTCTATGAAAGTGATATCTGGTGCTTTAATCACACAGATTTTGGGGAAGATATTGCGTAATTTTTATGCCAGATTTTCTTTGAATGATTTCTACTTTATTCACCAAAGACTTCAAGGTATCAGCTTACAGAAATTGGGGCTATTATTGCCTGCTGATCATTTCTGCCAAATCTTTCTCGTCTCAAATCCCATTCTGCGATTTCTGTTGTTCTTTTGACATTGATATAGAAATAATACATATTCTTTTTCAATCCTCTTGCCCTTTTAATAAATATAATAAATAAATAAAAAATTATAAAAGAAAAACAAAAAATATAAAAAAATATGGAAAGTAAACCCACCGTATCCCTTGCTAACGAAATTTTCTCAGGCGGCGAGAAGCGGGACTTTAAATTTAGGATGATTGAATATTGCAGAAAATAGAGTTTCACAAACCAGATGAGCTGGAAAGAAGGAGATTCCACAACGAGTGATCCTTGAGTGTTAAATATTCACACACTTTTCATGTTGACACAAGGCACCTCTTGTGGTTTGGGAGTACTTCAAAGGAGAAAGTGCAGATTTCTAGATCTCATATCTCTAGAGCACCTGCCGTTAAGGAATGAGAGAAAAAGAGCCAAGTCGATGGAGTTAGAAAGTAAAGAAAGAGGGCTCAAGGGAGTCAGAAAGTATGGGAGCATGTTTAATAAGCCTCTAGCCTTATCTGCAATTAATCCAATATAGGAGGGTGGAACCGGAATCTACCGCCAAATGTGGGAACAGTATTCCAGTACAGGACGAAGAAGACTTTAAATAACTGGGGTTACTTTGAGGAGGAAAACAACCTCGGCAACCTAAGCAGAATTTTCAACTTCCTTGAAGACGCCCTAGGAACAATGTGATATGATGGCTAGTTCTAATACATGCTGCTATTTAATTGCTTATTTAGAAAAAGGATATTTATTTGCCATATGAGACAATAGAACCGTGGAAGAGAAGAGGAAAACTTGGAGTGGATATTATTGAGAAATAGATAATGAAGAAGTCTTCCGTTTTGAAGGAGATTAAAATTATAAGCTTACTGGTACCTCTTTTCCTAGGGCTTTTTGAGCGAAAGCCGACCAAATGCGGCAAGAATTGAATCAGAAAGCTGTCAACGAGAGGAAACTCAGAGTAAACAAACGAGGAAGCACAATTGAAATGAGCGGAAGAATGGAGAGGTGGAGTTGTCGGCATAAGAGTGAACAGAGGTTAGAAGTGGCAGCTATAGAAATCGGCTGATGAAAGTAGGAATAGAAGTTGGACGATAAAACAGGAATCCTGAGGAACACCCTAATGTAATAAGAAAGGAGGAAAGCTTGTCTTCCCATCAACCAAGAGCTGAAATGGCTGTACGATCTGAAAGAAAATAGTGACAAGAGTAAGCAAAGCGAAGGAGAAATCCAAAGGAAGTAGCTAGACAGAGAGCGACGGCATGCCAGAGCCACTTCAAAGCTTTACATATGTCCAAGCGTCACCCTACACAAGACTCCCCACGTTCTCTAAAGGCGAAACGACCATAGATCAGTGGATAGGAAGCGTCCGAAAGCCCATATCGACCGATCTGAAAGAAGGGTGAATGAGATTCTTAACTTGATCGAGGCATGAGAGTTAGGAAGAGTTCAAAGAATTTTAGATAGAAGTAATAACAGTTAAGGGCAATAGGTCGATAGTTAGAAGGAACAGAGCGGCTACTTTTTTGGGGGGGTGGCTGAATAAAAGCGCGCTCCAGCATTGAGGAAAATATTAGTATTGAGGCACAGGAAGTAGAGTTGAACGGAGGAACAGGCCCGCCAGCTCGACAGCAACTGCACTTCCTCAAAAACACGAGGCGGAATGCCATCTGGGCCACGTGGCCTTAGCCGGACGGTTCATAGATACTCAGTATCTCATGGTACTCGATCAATGAGTAATGGACAGGTAAAAGACATGGAAAACCCGTTGAGAGGGGATTGGAGCAACGAGAGGGGCGTCGGAATCGTCCAGGTGGAATAGGATGAAAAAGAAGACCAAAGAGATTAGCCTTTTCAGAAAGGGTGTTAGCAAACATAACTACAGACACGGATAAGAGGGGGAAAGGCAGATTAGCAGAAGTTAGTAGAGATGTTTTGTGCAAGAGGCCAGAAATTTTATCAGAAGAAGAATCAAGAAAGGCATCAGCCCACTTCCTTTTAGTGTAAGAACGCTTGGCCGAGTCGAAGAATAATCGAAACGCCTGCCATCGATCCGCGGCAGTAGCGAAAATTTAGAGATTAGGAGAACGAGAGTTCTCCCAAGCCCTATACGCAACTATCTCTATCCTGAATAGCACGAGAACACGAGAACAAGAGCCATCGAATAATTTTCATTTTATGAATGAAAAATTGATTTAACTGAATAGGAACGAACGCTTCATTTCATCTGCGATCACGGCGCCTACTTTTTCGGCAGAAGCAGAGGCGTTCTCCGGAAACAAAACATGGTTCATTCCAGCGAGAGCTTGCAAAAAAAAGCGACGCCTTGCAATCCAATTAGCCCGATAAAGACAGAAATTTCCTCTTATATCATAAATATTACTTAATATATATATATATACATTATAATATATATAATAGTATATATACTATATATTATATATATAATATAATATATATATATAATAAATAATATATATATATTATAATAATATATATGAGTATATATTATAATCTCAAGTTTAATTTTTCTTTTTGCAAATTTTCGATTTATTTTTCGAATTTGTTTGGGGAAGCGCTGGTGGCGGTGGCGGTGCGTCCAAGGCCCGCACAGGCTCCGCATCCGCACCGCACCGTTAATACCCCGTTTCTCCGTGCTTCCGCACCGCAACCGCACGTTTATTTTTTCTTGCCGCACCCGCACCCACCACACTAAGGTGCTGAAATTTTGATGCGCACCGCACCGGCACCGCACCCAAAAGAGCGCACCCAGGGTAAGCGCAACACGCACCGCACCCGGTGCGTCGGCCCAACCCAATATATATATATTATTAATATATAATATATAATATATATATATATAATATATAAATAATAATATACTATATATATATATACTATGTATAGTATATAATAATATATATATTATATATATTGGTATATACGTGTCGTTAAAAGTTTAACTGTAAGACTATGAGGGGTAATAAAATATCTATCTTTATTGTGTACGTTAATT
>JABUQX010028854.1:25000-27500 GCA_015478945.1 Trachelipus rathkii
TCAGGAGAGATATTTTAGTGAGTCATTCTATTCTTCTGATTTGTATCTGACTGGATTTCTCAATGAGATCCGGCTTTATATACAAACATTCGTCGAACTTAGATAAAATTTTGCTTACGCACTTTACCATAAGTTCGACAAATATCAATATCAAATTTCTGTGAATAGTTACAATTGAGGGCGCTATAATACTTCCCACTCTAAACACGGAGTGGTGAAGTATGTTATAATAGTTATATAAGATATAAAAGCTAATCATCATTCAAATGTATGCATATTTGGGGGCATTCGAAAATGCGCACAAACATACAAAACATTTCAATGAAGAAATAATAAAGAAAATATATACATACAGTGAAAAGTACATTCACATGCAAGCATATCTGGTTATGTCCGTAGACATAAGCATATTCATACAAACATGTGAATGTAAGAGTTTACAAAATATAAAATGGTATATAAACAAAATTTAAAATATTATACAATGAAAGGCACATCTAAATACTTACATATTTGATTATGTCCGTTAGACATAAGCAAATATACAAATATTTGAATGCAAGAAAATACATTTGTTATATAAAATATTAGAGATATCGCAAACAAGTTGGTATAACAATGTCACTTGACGAGGAACCATGGAACTTTAATATTGGTGAAATTAAGTCCATACGTAAATATCTTGATCCATAAAGGCCTAATGGGCGTCTCCATTGTGAAGAGAAGCTCTGACACTTGGAAGAGACAAACCTATGGAAATCTTGAAAAAGAACTTGTTGCGATTCTGGTTTGGCATAGGATTTAATGTTCTACAGCCACCACATGGGCGTCAATCACCTGGAGTAATTTTGAAACGAGATGAAGTGATAACGACCAGAGGGACTGAGAAAGTTGAAGGATACCAGTTCAGTTTTTTATTTTCTGCATTTGTAAATTTTTCATTTGTAAAAACATGGGAGATGGTACTGAAATATTCAGAATTCGAAGAGGAGCCTGAAGGTTCGTAGTGGAATTATCAGACCAAGATCCAAAATTAATTGAGAATGAGAAAAGAAGCCCGTATCGATAAGGTTTGCTTGCGGTTCGTTTGAGTCATCTTTTTGGAGTGTTCTGATTTGGAATTTTTAGTATTATTGTTTTTTCTTTTTCTTCATTTTGGTTGTTTTCCTTTGGTTATTAGAAGTCACTGAGTGTTTTTCTCCGGGTTCAATTATAACTGAAGGTGCTGGGTGCTTTTTTTTCGGGATCATCAATTATATAGGGCAAATCTTGCTAAGTTGGTGGCTTCTTTTGAGAGCAAGGCCCTATATAAAATAATGATGGAGTTTAAAAATCCATATTTTAAACGATGTATTTATTCAACATAAAGGTAATAAAAGTTGCCCGTTTGTTGAGATACTCTCTTTTTTTTCTTCGCAAGTTGAATGAGGAATCACGGCCTTTCCTTGAATTTGAAAGCCTTGTCGAATTCTTCCTTTCGGAATTCTTGATGATCGAGATTCGGAGTGGCGGCCTTTTCCTGAATTTTGACTCCCTTTGCTGAAGGCTGCGTTTTCTTGTAATTTGAAGTTTGGAGGAGGGAGTTCAGGAGAGAGTATCTTTTAGTGAGTCTTCTATTTCTTCTGATCTTGTATCTGACTGAGTATCTTAACGAGATTGGGGTTTATATACAATATTCGTCCAACTTATGCAAAAATTTTGCTTACGCAAACTTTTACATAAGCTCGAACATAAATATAAATTTCAAATTTCTGTGAATAGTTACAATTGAGGCGCTATATATATATATATATAATATATATACATATATATATTATTATATATTATATTTATATATATTATATATAATATATATATTATATAATTATATAGAGACAACCAAAAACCTATTTGCGATATATATATATATATTATATATAATATCATATCATCATCACCATCACCATCACCACCAACCTTCTCCCCCCAAGACTGGGGAAAAGGTGTGCAGCATGCACTGGAAACAGAAAAGTAGTAGAAGAATAAAACGCAAGTCGAAAAGAAAGCCCAGTCTTACAGCCTCTTTTTACCTTTTAGTGAGAACTCGTGCAGTCAGAAAATCCACCCTAAAGCTTCACGGGACCGCGACGGACCCTCACTATGGCATCTCGTCAGTGGGGTTATCCCTGGCCCAGGTGCCACAACCATACCCTTCACAAAACCCCGCCATTCACTCTTTTTATGCACCTTTCTTCTCGCCTCTGCCAAACTCGTTTTCTCTCCTCCAGGCATTCCTTTACTGACTCAATCTACTTTTTCTTCGGTCTCCCAGCCGGTTGATTCCCAACAATCACCACTATACATCCGCTTAACCAACCGACTATCATCCTTCCTTTCCACATGACCAAGCCATCTTAACGTACTTTCATTTATTATCTTCATTTATCCCTTTCTTCACAACACACAATTCTCTAACGTTCATTCCTCATTTTATAATTCTTCTCACATCTAACACTCCCCT
>JABUQX010028854.1:30000-35000 GCA_015478945.1 Trachelipus rathkii
TATAAAATATAAATCTAAATAAAAAAAAGGTTATACTTTATTATTTTACCAAAAAAAAAAAAAAAAAACGCATAAAGAAAAGTTTATTCAAATTAACCTATAATGATATACAAATGAATTCTTATTTACCTTTATATTTGAATACTAGGAATATAATATATATATATAATATATATATATATATATATATATATATTAATATATATATATATATATATATATAATATATATATATATATATATATATATATATATATATATATATATATATATATATTATATATATATTATACTATATATATATTAGGTAGAGAGAGAGAGAGAGAGAGAGAGAGAGAGAGAGAGAGAGAGAAGATGGAGAGAGAGAGAGAGATTCATCATTAAAAGTCGAAACTGAAATTATTATTAAGAATTTTATACAAAAACTAATTTCCCTGCTTTAGCTGTTCCCAACCTATTTCTAATGTTGCTGTGCACAAGTCCAAAAGTTGAAAATACCCTTTCAACATTAGCAGTTGATGAAGTTACTGACAATATGCTTATTATCTTTATATAATGACCTCTCATCTAATTTTTTGCTTTGAGAAGATCTGTACAAGATGAAGGAGTCCTGCTGACACAGAGACCCATCAAATAGGTAATTTATGAAATGGAGGAGAACATTTGCTCTTAATTTTATTCCACAAATTCCACTGCTTTCTTTTGAATACTCATCCACTGGAAGTACTGTGGTCTGATACCTTGGGTTAAAAATATACGCCAAAAAGTGAGCTTCTGTTACTGCCTGATGATACCTCCTTTTACTTTTGCTAAATCTTGTCTGTTGAGTGGTTGATTAAGCTGTTTCTAGCTCCCATATTCATATTTTTCCAAATATAAACATCAACACTTAGTTTACAGTCATTGCCTTCTAGCTTGGTTGATGCTGTGGCACAACTCCACAAATAGAGTTTTATTATAATTCTTTTGAAATGTGGCATAATGGGTAGAAAATGAATTCCCAAGAGCTCGAAACAAGAATAATGTTTTAAACATGTTAAATTTAACAAATTATATACCTATATGGATACTATATACTATATATATATATATAATAATATATATATAGTATATATATATACTATATTATATATTATATATATATATATATATATATATATATTATATATATATATATATATATTATAATCAATTCTCACAATAATTGTAAAATTAGCAGAATTTTTTTTATTGCCTTTCAGTTACTCTTCGATTGAAAAATTGAGAAAAACATATCAACATGCTAAGAAAACCATTAATAAATACATTTTTAAAATATTTTATGCATGGTTTTTTATGGTTTAAAAACCATTGGTTTTTTTATGTGGTTTAAAACATGGTTTAAACCAATGGTTTTAAACCCAAATGGTTTTTAAAACATCCACCTGATGAAGAGGGAGGAATGTAAGAGATACAGTAGGATAAGCTCAGTATGGGGAGAGTAAAGAGCTAAGTGTATCCCCATACTGAAAGATAGCAGAATGATTGTGGAAGTGAAAAGGGTTGGATATTTGGAAGTGTGTTAAACAATGATTTTTACTATATGGAGCAGAAAGACAATGGAGTACGACCAAAGAAGAGGATAGTAAAGAATACAGGTCGGCGCGAGAATGTACGTTTTTTTGAGAGCGATAATGGGGAAGACTAGAAGAGACAGACAGAGAAACGACCAACGAATAAGGAAGGAAGTTGAGTGAAGGCTATATTGAATAAATGAATGCAGGCCAGATTGAGGTGGTGGGGACTTTTTTTTTTTTTTTTTTTTTTAAATTCGCACCCACCGGCGGCATAGCCCTTTTTAAGGGGGGGAAACTTCTTTGGTAATTTCTACCTAGGATTCAAACCACGCGCTTGCCCATAGTGACTCCGTGCTCTACGTTTGTAGCCACATAGCGAGAGAATGCAAGAGGGAAGAATGGCCAAGAAGAGATAGGAGTGGAGACCGGAGGAAACGAGACCAAGAGGAAGACATAGGAAGAGATGGGATATAGTCTCGGTGGAGGACTCATTGAGAAGACATGGATTGCCGTCGATGCAGGAGGAGGGAAGATAGAGTTTTGGAAGATAGAGAAAGATTCAGAAGAGTGCTGGCCCCGCTGATAGGGTCTTGACCCTTCCTGGGAGCGGTTGTAAAGTTGTAAAGTTGTTATAATATATATTATTATATATATATATATATATATATATATATATATATATATATATATATTATAATATATAATATAATATATATATATATATATATATATATAACCAATGTTAAAAAAATTTGTATATCCTATTGCAATAATAATTAAAGAAAGTCATAAAATTGTTTAATTTTAGACCATTACATCATTTGAATGGAAAGTGTCTTGCCTAAAAGCAATCAGCACCAATGTCCGTTCCTCCTTTTTGACTTACGAATTTAAGAGTGATTGGAGAACCAGTCATTATAATCTCTTGGAGAAGAAGAGACTGTGAAAGTAAATCTTTGTAAAGGATCTATTATTCTCTAAATTTGCATATGAAGATTCATAGCAACGACTTTAAATTTATTACTCAATATATATCATATATAATATATCTATATATATTATTTAATATTATATATATATATATATATATATATATATATTATATATATAATATAAATATATATTATATATTATATATATATATATATGTTTAAAAGGATATGCATTAACCGCATATATTTGTACATATATATGATCCCTGAGTGGGTTTGAACCCTTACCCTTGAGATGGTAAACCAAGAGAATTACATCCTGAACACGATGAAGATAAAAGGAGAACTGGCCAACCATTCGCGGGGAGCGTGTTGAGTAGGGAGCTCTGTCACACCGCGAATGGTGGCAGTTTTCCTTTTAACTCATCGTGGTCAGGAGGTAACACTCTTTGTTTACCATTTCAAGGGTAATGGTTCAAACCACTCATTTATAATATATATATATTATTTTTTTTTTAAATTAATATTAATTAATTATATATATATATATATTATATATATATATATATATAATATATATAATATATATATAATATATATATATAATATTGGCTGCCGAAAAAGGAAATTTCTTTAGTTTTAACTTTCCATAATAAAAATGGGGAGAGTGTTTATTAAAAATGGACCCCTTTCAAAATCTTGCAGTGTTTACTTAATTCCTTGTTGGGATTGTCCCAGTTTTTATGTGGGTAGAGACCTTGAAATGATTACAATTTACAACTTAGAATCTTTCAACACAAAAACATTCCATCAGAATTTACAATCAAATAATCTGCATTCTTTTATCATGTTTCCCAGTTAGATCGTTTTATTAATTGGGAACATGTTAAGTTTGTTTTTTTAGGAATAACAATAAGAAGATTTTACAATTTGTTGAAGCGTTCATGATAAGGTTTTCTTCTTCTTCTTCTTCTTCTTCTTCTTCTTCTTCTTCTTCTTCTTCTTCTTCTTCTTCTTGCTTCCGGCGCATGCGCCCTGGGGGATAATTTATTTGATCAGGATCGCTTCTTCGGCATTGAGACTGATCGGTATCTCTCACTCTTCGTCTTCTTCTTGGACCTGATTGAGGACCCGGTGTCATGGGTCGAAACATTGTCCTTTTTAATAAGTTTTAGTGGTTTTAGTATATATATATATATATATATTTATATAATGATTTATATAAATATATATATAAATATATATATATATATATATATATATATAATATATATATATATATATATATATATATATATATATATATATATATATATATATACTGAATCGGAATCTGGTTTAAATCCAAATGTCTTAGTCAGAAGCGGAGCTGAAACCGGAGTCCAATTATCTTCTTACCAGTTCCAGCAGAGCTCCCTTTAAAATTCATTCATTCATAAAATCTTATTAAGATGGAGGACAATAATTTTGATCTTAGTCCTGTAGTTTAAGTTAAAACTAAAACTAGAAATTAAATGTTTCTTTCTAAAAGCAATGGGTAAACTAACGGCACCGCAAACTCTAACGTGCGTGAGCCCCCACTACCCCCCAGACCATTAGAATGAAATATAGACCAACATCCTTATTATCGCCTCTGTTCTATGGTATACAGAAAAGAGAGAATATGCTTGAATTAATTTAGAATAACAGCTTTTAAACTTTTAATTTGATAATGACTATTTTTTTGATACTGCAGACATTTCTTTTCAGATCTAAAGAGGTTAATGGTTAATGGTTGTATTTTTAACTTCTCTACTTTTTGTAACCATTGTTTCCGGGTGATCTATTCTCCTTAAAATTACCATCCACTACTATGTTAACGCAACTTTTGAATGCCTTAGACCCTGTTTAAGATAGAATCATATGTCAAAAGTAAAGGCAGGATAGATAGATAGATAGATAGATAGATAGATAGATAGATAGATAGATAGATAGATAGATAGATAGATAGATAGATAGATAGATAGATAGATAGATAGATAGATAGATAGATAGATAGATAGATAGATAGATAGATTGCATCTTTTTTTTATTTGCTTTTATTTTAAAAAATTTATCGCATGGTATCTGTTAAGGAGTTTAAGATATATATATATATATATATATATATATATATATATATATATATATATATATATATATATATATATATATATATATATATATATATATATATATATATATATATATATATATATATATAGGGAATAGCAGAGAGAGTGAAATTTAAATCTCCTCAGAATTCGTAACACATTCCTGATAAAGACTTTTAATGCTAGTAATTTAAAGGAAAAGAACAGGAAGCGTTTTTCATGAGTCTGAAGGTCCCTCATTAACCCATCGCAAATATATGTTAAAAGAATATTCGATTTCGATAAACAGGTTTTGGGGAGGTAAGGAGGAATTTTGGCTACTTCATATCTCTATTCATAATTCGTTAGTGAAGATATGTGTGTGTGTGTGTGTGTGTGTG
>JABUQX010028855.1:0-5000 GCA_015478945.1 Trachelipus rathkii
AAGAGATATGCCCTATTTTACGATTATAACAGATCAAGATCCCTCATCACTTTTCTTCTGGAGGGGAGATGGAAATCAGAGTTTAGGTAGGACAGGAACTCGGCAAAAGAACTCAGACTCCACAATGTGAGTAGCCCCAGTGTCATGTAGCTAGAAATCTAGAGGCAGAAATATTTGATGAGAAAATTGATATTAATGAAGAAATGAAACTTGATATTTCAAATTCGAAAATTTTTGTATGGACTGTATTCTGTTAGCTTTTTAACCTGTTTAGTTGTTGATACCACTGTATAGTTAAGCCTGTAGCTTTAAAATAAGAAGTCGGCATTACTTTAAAGCAACTCCAGAGCACTCGTTCTGTTTTAATATTGTATCGACATAGACTAAAGAATGGGTGGTCTGACGTCATATTTTGCTGGAGTGTCTCACTGTCTGCTGAGCAGCTCCGGCCCCGCTTTGACCCTCCTTCAATTGCTGTACACAGCGTCCTTTGATGCGAAATGAAGTGATGTTTATAAAAAAAATTACAAAACTAAATTCCTCATTCATGTAAATAAAATATGTGAAATATTTATTGGTTGAATTTTAAAATTAAAAAGAAATAAAATTCAAATAAAAAGTATCGGTGTAAGTTACTTACGATCAAGTAGTGTGATTTCAAGCTATGTGTTGATTTAGTGTCAAAGCTGAAAGTTTTTTTTTTTTTTTTTTTTTTTTTTTTTTTTTTTTTTTTTTTTTTTTTTTTTTTTTTTTTTTCTCTCTAATCTGTCCACCCCCCTCACAATACTCCTTCTTGCTCTTGACAGACACAAAAGAACTTGATAAGATGGGGCCATAGGTGTTCCAAGTCATCTTGGCTGCTTTTTTTTCATGGGAAGTACAGGCAGCATCACACTCAATAATTTCAAGAGAGGGTGCACATTCGACGACTTTCACGGTTTGCAATTCTTTTTCCCTTTAAGTATTTATTCATATCTGTTTTATCCCAATTTAAACACAAAAGCACTAAAAAAGTTTAATCGCTAATCACAAGTAACCAATAAACTTAGTAAATTGGCTATAATAATAATAATAATAATAATAATAATAATAATAATAATAATAATATAACAATAAATAATAATATAATAATATACAATAATAAATAATTAGAAGGAACATTATCAGGCATATAATATTCATAATAATCATAATATGCCGGAAAAATAATACAATGAAATAACGATAATTGTCTTTGCCAATGAAATATATAATATATATATAATATATATATATATATACTAATATAATATATATATATATATATAATATATATATAATATATATATATATATATATAATATTAATATATTATATATATATATATATTATATAGTATATATATATGTTAAATTAATTATATATATATATATATATATATTATATCTATTATATATTATATATATATATATATATATATATAAGCAACAAATTATTTAGATAGAGCGCAAATTTGGCGATTTTTGCGCATCTTAAAAAAGTTATTGAACGCAAATGCAAAGAGGGCCACTTTTCGAAATTTCGCGCAAGACGCAAAAAACCACACTTTTTCACCCATGCGCAAATTGCGCATTTGCTTTTTGGGCTTATGGTTCACCTCTGATATATAGTATTATATACTATATAATATATATATATATATATATATATATATATATATTATATATATATATATATATATATATAATATATCATATACTATATATATATATATATATATATATATATATATATATATATATATATATATACTATAATATATATATATATTATTATATATATTTTTTTTATATATATAAAATATATTATATATATATATATATATATTATATATATTATATATATTATAATATATATATATCTATATGTATTTTGCCGCTACATTTCATTTCTTCTATTATATCAATGGAATATGATCTGACTGTTGTTGAAAATGGACGGATTAAAAAGAGAAGGGGGAAAAAAAGAGAGAAGAAATGAAGAACAACAGAGGAGAAAACTGAAAACTGAAGAACAACATAGAAGAAAACTGAAGACTGAAGGCTGCAAGAACTTCTAACTAAAGTCTTGAATAGCTTTCACAATTCAAAATAAGAATGCTTTTGGAATGAGAACTTGGCCAGATTATTGTAACGGAGAATTTTACTAAATTTAATGTGTAATGTGTCTGTTTTTAAATTTTATAGAAAGAAGAATATGTTGTATTTTGTTAAATTTGTTGGAGGAGTACCAAAATTTTCGACAAGATTTCTTTTCATTTATTTTAATACGTATATAAAAATATCATAATTTATCTGAAAAATAAATGGAAGAGCAACAATATTTCCCGGCTTAGTTCTTTTGGATTATTTAAATTACAGAAATTAAATTTGGATTGTAAAGTTAATACACAAATTGCAACTAAATTAATCTGGCCAGAGGAGTTTGGATATAGCGACACATCGGATCATATGAAGGGAGACCTCTTTCGCTCTGTCTACTAAAGGGCAGGGGAACTCTCTTATGTTAAAATATTATATATTTATATATTATACTATTATATTATATTATATATTTATATATATATATATTATATGTATATATATAAAATATATATAATATATATATATTATATATATAGATATATATTAAATATATATATATATATATATATATAATTATAATATATATATAGGACTTTTCTTGTTTTTAACTCTCTTCTTCTCGCTTGGGTCAGTTTGAATTTTTTTTGTTTTTTTTTAATATATTGCTACTGATTAAATTGATACCCACAATGAATTTCCAGTTGGTATACGGACATTGATTAAAATATATAAGGACCAGTTTACGTTTTACGGATCCTAACTTCTAAAATTTTTTTTTTTTTTAACTAAAGGAATATCCAAGGGTAACCGCAAAGATGGCAGGAGTCGGGTCTCTCGGCCTTCCGGGGGGGAATGACAGGGTAGGACTATTTCCCCCCTCCTGGGAGGGTCCTCCGGAACCCCCGCTCTTTGGTATTTTGGGTGTCGCGGGGTTCCTCCGCCCCTCCCCGTCTGCTCGAGCCCCCCTAATTTTTTAATTTAATTTTTTTATTTATTTTTTTTTTTATATTTTTTTTACACATTTTGTAATAAGCTTTATAACGCTGATTACCAAATATGTTAATTGGTATTTCTGTAAAGTGTCGTAGCGTGTTTTTGAGATATTTTAATTTATGAAAATAAAAATGTTTTTTTGTTTTTTGCTTTTTTTTTACATTTTGTAATAAGGCTTTATACGCTGATTCAAATATGTAATTGGTTTTTCTGTAAGTGTCGTACTTTTCGAGAATTTATTTCATTTTTAAACAATATTTTAACAAAAATGTGATTTTTAAAAATTATTTAAAAATACTTCGAACTTTGAATCATGCCCGTTACCACTGAAAATTCATTGTTTGTATCATATAGTAGCAATATATTTAAAAAAAACAAAAAAAAATTCAAAACGACCCAAGCGTAAAACAGAAAAGGGCCTATATATATATATATATATATAAATATTATTATATATATATATATATATATATATTATATATTATATATATATATATATATATATATATATATATATATATATATATATATATATATATATATATATATATATATATGATATATATATATATTATTATATATATATATAATATATATATTATATATATATATATATATATCAGTGATGGGCGAATCCGGCAACTTTTGGATTGAATCGAAATCAAGAATCGCGTGTGTGTGTGAATGGTTCGAATCGAATCCTTAATCCGAATCCAGCACCTTCGGATTCTGAATCCGATCCGAATCGTGTGTGTTAAAATTTTCGGAATCCGAAATTCAAATGAGAATGACTTTTAAGAAGTTGGAATCCGAATCCGAATCCGAAAGGGATTACGATTACTAATCCGGATCGAATCCTTCATGATTTTTTTACCAAAATTAATAAACCAACGCATAATGACGTAATTTCTTTTCAAAATTTTATGGGAATTTGATAGTGAGGTTGATAAAGAAATCGTTTTTGACATTCATAATTTCCTCTAACTCTTTGGGGGCCTGGATATTGTGATGTGGTTGGATTCAATATTTATTCATGTTAATTAATAATTTCCTAAATAATTTATTAATATATTTATATATATATATATATATATATATATATAGTATATATATATATATATAATTATATATATATATATATATATAATATTGTTATATATACGGTATATATTTATATATATATTATAGTATTACTATATATATATATTATATATATATAATATAATATATATATAATATATATATATATATTACTATGATTATATATATATATTATATATATATATGGGCGTCGTCAGGGGGGTGCGCAGGGGGGGCAGCTGCCCCCCCTAGAAGTGTTTATTTCTTGCGATGTAGAGAGTTTTGGAGTACAGTCTTACATCATATGGTTTCATTTCCTACGTACTAAAGGGAACAAGCTATAATATATCAAAAGGAAAGTCAGTTTGTGTAATTTTTCTATACTCTTTTAACGTTCAGTTAAATTTGGTAGTATCGTTAATTCGCTATACTAGATCCAAGACTTCTTTTTTACTTAGGCCTCGCCTCACTTTTGCAATAATATAATATATATATATATATATATATATAATATAGTATATATATTAAAATTTATATATATTATAATATATATATTTATTTATTATATATATATATAATATATATATATATATAATATTATATATTATAGGCCAGCCTCAAAAAAAAACAATCATATCTCAAAAACTACAATAGCTACAGGGCAAAAGGAATACATTGTTTGGAATCGCTGTAAAAGCAACAAGCCGCTCTGATTCCTTCTAACTATCGTTCTATAGCTCTCACTTGCCACTCTATCTAAAATCTTTGAAACTCTTTTTAACTCTCATTTCTGGATCATCTGGA
>JABUQX010028855.1:15000-27500 GCA_015478945.1 Trachelipus rathkii
ACTGCTAACATTAACAAAGTTTTATACTTAACAACAGTAAAGTAACTAACATAGCATACAAAAAACGTAACCTAAGCATACTTTTTCAAGCATATCTCTAACATGGCAATGATAATTTTAGATTAACATGGTAATGTTTAACAAAAATTTATCATAATCTTGTCTAATTATCATACTGATCAATGAATATAGGCTAACGTAACAAAGTTTTCACATTAATAGAGCTTACATAGCATCATCTGAACTAAGAATATAATCCACAACGACAAACCTAACACACTTTAAACATGAATAAACTGTTAACGTTAACAAAGTTTCACACTTAACAACAGTAAAGTAACTAACATTGAGCGCAGAACGTAGCCTACTCACACTTTTTCTAACATATCATGCATATTTTTACATTAACATAGTAATATTTAACAAAACTTTATCATAACCTTCTCTAATTGTCGTACTGATCAATGAATATATGTTAACGTCACACAAAGTTTTCCCATCAATAAAGCAAACATATAGCCGACAGACTGACACTACGGATCCTCTACTGTTACAATGACAACAAGCTAGCAACATAATCGTACCGTTTCAGAATAAACTCGCTAACACATATTAGCAAAAGATTCATAGCAACTTAACGGAACAGATAAAGTAACTAACACATGCATACAAGACGACCAGGTTACGAAAGCTGTTGCGGTAAAATTCATTTTAACAAACAGGTATCGCGCTATGGTTCTGTTTAATTTTATTTATTTATTTTTTTATTTTTAATTTTCATTTCTTTAAAACTTTTTCGCTTCTTAACAAAACTCATTCTCATTTATTTTCTAATTTCATTTTTTTTAAAACTTTTTGTTTTTAAAAAACTTTATTTATTTAATTACTTTCTTTAATTTTTTTGTTTAAAAAAAAAAACTTATCCTTTATTTTTAATTTTATTTCTTTAAAAACTTTTTGTTTTTACTAAAAATTTTATTCTTTTTTATGTTTATAACGTAAAAAATTTACTCTTTTTTACATACACTAAAGCAGTAAATCAGCGAATCAGTTAAATCAAGCTTCCCATCCCTCCCCCTCCACGTCCCAACCCTGATCTACTTTGAACAAGAATTGATCTACTGCATCCATTGATCTATTGATACATTGATCCATTGATTTCAAGTCATATTTCGTAGTATCATCTTTGGATAAATTATGGCATAAAAATGTGCTTCTTTTATTACTTAACCCTCGAAGTATATATTGACATAAACAAAGTTTTCACATCAATAAAGCTACATACACATAAGCTGATGCTAAAGAATATAATGTTATAACATCAACCTAATATCACCTAAACACGAATGAAAACGAGTCAGACCATTAACAATCACATAGACGCATTATACTTATATACAACAGGAACACCACGTATAGCCTGACAGCTTCGCACTAACAGACCGGCTATCCTATTTTACTACTCTCTTTATTCAATCCTTCTCCTCCTAACACTTCACTTGCCTCTATTTTACGATTAACCATCCAGTCAACATTAACACCGGCGATAATTTATCAACTCATACTCCTACACACGCCATCAATCCTTTCATCAATACTAACCAACGAATATATGCTAACGTAACAAAAATTTCACATCATTAAGCAAACATTCATCATACTGAACTAAGGAATATAATAGTACACCCACAAACCTAAACACATCCTTAAAGCACGAAACATAAACAGTTTAAACACTTTAAGCAAAGTCATACTTAAACAACAGTTTTAAAGTACACTAACATTGCATACAGAACGTATTCCTATTCACACTTTTTTCAAGCATTTCTCTAATATATCACTGTTATTTTACACTTAACCAAAGTAACAATTTAACATAAGTACCATAAACTTAACTAATGTCTACTGCGCCAACCCAATATCCACATGCTGACCTCGTTAACAAAGTTTTCACATCAATGACAAGACTAACCGATTATCTAATCTCTGACTAGAGAACTACGTTAACAGCATTCAATGACAAAACCTGAACATACCTTACGCTCGATGAAACTGCTAACATATAACAAAGTTACCATGGCATTAACACACAGGTACAAAGCTACTTAAAACTACTAACAATGCATACAGAACGAACAGGTTACGACACGCTGATGTAGGTTCCTAGGTTCTCATCTGCCGAGCGTTATCAGATACTACAAGCTCTCGAGAAACTTCGTCTCAAATCCTCACCCACTTTTCGAAAACATACGCAACCACCTATCGAGTCCTGTTTAGTTCGTTTTTCGAAACATTTAAGCCATACATCATTGACTTCACTTGTTTGTCACAGGCATCTCAACATAACAAATTATTGAAAAACATTTGAAGTTTTTCGATTAAATGTCTTTATGTTTATAACATTAGCTAGTAATTTTTAAGAAAACCTAACAAAAATTTACCATGACATAACCTATCTATCATTACTAGTTGGAAGAATAAATTGCTAACTATACAGGTTGTCAAATTATCTCAGTCAGATACGCAGCTGCCAAACTTATCAATCTCACATGTTCTATCACAACTATGGCATACCACTGTTAATTTAATATTAACATAGTGATATTTATTATATCATAACCTAATTAACAAATTGAATTACGAATAAATGCTAACAAACCAAGTTTTAACATCAGTAAACCTAACAGAATATATATGTTTATTGTAATTTTTATTTATTTAAATTTATTTTTTCAAATTTTTATTCTTTTTAATTTTTGTTTATTTAAAAATATATATATTTTTTAAAAAAACTTTTATTATTTATTTTTATTTTATTTTGTTTAAAATATATTTTTTTCAAAATTTTTTTAATTTTTTTTATGTTTATAACTTAAAAAATTTTCATTTTTAAACAAGATCTTAAAACAGTAAACGCATTTAAACAGATAAATTCAAAACCACCCAGCCCATCCCCTTCCACCCTCCACCCTTCCCATTCTATGCATCTATTATGCTTTGTCTCAAGTTACACATCGGTATCATGTGGATTAAACATAAATAAACGTAATATTAGTCTTTATACACTGATCAACGAGGTATTACGCTAACGTGACAAGCTTTCCCCTTAATAATCTACATATAGCATCATCTGAACTTAGGAATTTATTAATGTACAACGACAACCTAACAAACCTTAACACGAATAAGCTGATAACATTAACAAAGTTCCACACTTAACAACAGTAAAGTAACTAACATAGCATACAAAAACGTAACCTATGCATTACACGTAAAATTAAGTTCTTCTAACATAGCAATTTAATTTTAGCTGAACATGGGTAATTTTTAACAAAAAAATTATCATAAACCTTGTCTAATTATCATACTGATCAACGAATATAGGCTAACGTTACCAAAGTTTTCACATTAATAAAGCTTACATAGCATCATTTGAAACTAAGAATATAATCCACAACGACAAACCTACCACATTATTAAACATAATAAACTGTTAACGTTAACCAAGTTTCACAGTTTTAACAACAGTAAGTAACTAACATTAACATACAAAAACGTAACCTATTCACACTTTCTCAAGCATATCTCTAACATGACAATGTTAATTTTACATTAACATGGTAATATTTTAACAAATTTATCATAACATGGCTAATTATCATACTGACATCAACGAATATACGCTAACGTATAAAGTTTCACATCAATAAATATAACATAGCATAATCCGAACTAAGGAATTAATGTACAGCGACAAACCTAACACAACTTACGCATGAATTAACTGTTAACATTAACAAAGATCCACACTTAACACCAGTAAAGTAACTAACATTGCATGCAAAACGTAACCTATTCATACTTTTTCAAGCATATCTCTAACATATTAACGTTAATTTTACATTGACACAGTAATATTTAGCAAAAATTTCATCACATCCCTGTCTAATTATCATACAGACCAACGATTGTATGCTGACGTAACAAAGTTTTTTTTACTTTAACATAGTAATATTTAACAAAAATTTATCATAACCTTACCTAACTAACATATTCCCTAACAAGTAATAGCAAACATGACAAAGTTTTATCCAGACATGAAATAAAAATAAGTTCTTTGAATAAAATATCGTAGTAAAGTGTAATAGTTTACCGATCCTAAAGCAATAAATCAGTAAATCAAACCATCTGTCCCCTCCCCTCATATCCCACCCAACCTTCCATGATCCTGTGTTCTATTGATTCAGGTCACATTTCGAGTATCATTTTGGATAAACATAACACAAAAATAAATTCTTTATACACTAACCAACGAATATATATATGCTAACGTAACAATGTTTTCACATTAATAAAGCTAACATAGCATTACCAGAACTAAGAATATAATGTACAACGACAAACCTAACACACCTTACGCGCGAATAAACTACTAACATTAGCAAAGTTCCATACTTAACAACAGTAAAGTACCTATCACAGTGTACAAAGCATAACCCATTCACACTTTTTCAAGCCTATCTCTAACATAACAATGTTAATTTTACATTAACATGTTAATATTTAAATTTTTTTTAGCAAAACCCTGTCTAATTATCATACTGACAACGAATATAACGCTAACGTAATAGATTTTTTACATTAAACAGTAAAATTTAACAAAAAATTCATTTTCCCAATTAAAAAAAAAGGCACTAACCATACCCTAATATCATAATCCCAACGAATAATTGCAAACATAACAAAGTTTTATCCATACATAACATAAAAAATAACAAAGTTTTATCTAAACATAACATAAAAACAAGTTCTTCGAATAAAATATCATAGTAAAGTGAAATAGTTTACTGATTTTAAAGCTTAAAATCAATAAATCAGTAATTCAAACCATCCTTTCCTCTACTTACCTTCCCACCCACCCTTCCATGATCTATTGATCTATTGATTCAAGTCATATTTCGAGTATCATTTTGGATAAGCATAACATAAAAATAAGTTCTTTATACACTGACCAACGAATATACGCTAACGTAGCAAAGTTTTAGCAATTTAATAAAGCTAACATATTATAATCTGAAACTAAGAATATAACGTACAACGACAACCTAAACATACCTTAAACACGAAAAAACAGTCAACATTAACAAAGTCCCGTACTTAACATCAGTTAAGCAAATAACATTGCATACAGAACGTAACCTGTTCACACCTTTTTCAAACGTATCTGTTAACATACATTGCGTATTTTTAACTTAACAATAGTAATTATTTAACAAATATTTACATGACCTTACCTATTTATCATACAGACCTACGAATTATTGTTAAGGTACAAAATTTTCACATCAATAAGCTATATCATAACCTGAACTAAGAATATAATGTACAACGACAAAACTAACATACCTCATGTATGAATAATCTGCTAACATTCACAAAATTCCCCACTTATCAAAGGTAAAGTAGCTAACAGGACATACAAAACTCAATGGAACCCCACTTTTCCAACATATCAGCAACAGCTAATGCAGTATTATCTAACAAAACCCCTTAACAAAGTGACCAATTTATCAAAGATACCAGCATCATGAATATGTACTGACATACATTCATCAAAGTGTCACTCATATCGAATATAACATCATTTTGAACTATGAATAAACGTAGACATTTTTTTAAAAGGTTTTTGTGAATTATAACTGCCGTGTGATATATATTATTATATTGGTATTTATCATCTGCCAGGTGAAGGCTTTCGCCTGCGAGTTGGACCAGCATCTTCTTCCTTCTGGCTCCGAAACTCTTGAACCTAGAGCACTCTAGAAAAATATTTCATCGGCTTAAGTCGATGTTAGTCCTTGAGTTGCATACTCTCAGGGAAGCTAGTACCAATTGGTCGACAGGGAAAATGATCGACAGGTCAAATGGTCGACAGGGAAAATGATCGACAGGTCAAATGGTCGACATTTGTAAACAAAAATCTGGTTATTTAGAGTTTCTCTAACGAATTCGACAAACCTTAACTTAACCTAACTTAACCTAACCTAACGTAACATAACCTATCATAACTCTTGCGGGGGCATATACGGGAAATTTCTTTGATGTCGTGTCGACCATTTGACCTGTTGACCATTTTCTCTGTCTATCATTTGAACTAGTCCCCCTTTCAGGTAAGGTTTTCACCCTTTCAGTGGAATTAGCACTTCCATTTGGTCTCGAAACTTTCTCTCCCAGAGCTCTCCAGAAGATCGTGTTTCTAGGCGCATAAGATTTCAATGCTGGTCCAGGAGTTCTACAAGCAAAAAAGTAAAGGACCTGGTTGCTAGCCCTGTCGCCCTAGAACTATGCGCATGCGAAGAAAGTCTTCATATGTTCCGACCGCCTCGAATATCCATTCTTCTTACAATCATGATATATATATATATATATATATTATGGGCATATGCATAGGGGTATATATATATTATTATATATATATATATATACTTATATAATATATATATATAATAATATATATATTATATATATATATATATATATATATATAATATGGGCATATGCAAGGGGGGTAGGGGTGCACTTGCCACCCCCTAAATTTTGGCCAAATAAAAAAATGAACCTTATATGTTTGCCAGACTACGTTTTTAAAGGGTTTATTAGTAGAAAAACTGAAAAAGATACATCAATCGATAGATAATGAAGTAGTAATTACTAATTACTAGCGTATTATAAACTTACATTTTTTCTAAAGAGTTCTAAAGTGTTTTCGTTTTCATATTGGCTTGAAGTCAACTAGCTGTGTGCTTTCATACAGCTAGCTTCTTCTGACAGTAATCTCCGCTAGAACTCTCAGTATGTCGATAACATTTGGCGGCTGCCTAAGCTGTAAAATCAATCACGGAAGGCGTACCCGTTGATATTCAGCTGCAAACAGCACATCTAAAAGCAATTGCAGGAAATTAAAAGAAATATTAAAGCAATTTTGAAGACCATAATTTTCTGCGGAAAACATGATTTACCTTTAAGAGTTATAGGTCTGCAAGAGGGAAATTTTGAAGACCTGAGTAGTTTCAGAACTGTTTGGTCGTCCTCCTGTTTTGCTGCGTTAGACTTATTGTATCGGGCTTAAACTTGGTATATTGTCTGTTGACGAGTTAAACTGATTACCGGCGAGTTTTGGTGTCACTAGGATAATTCTAGGGGGTAGCTGCCCCCGAGAGCGGAGGTAAAATTGTGTTGCTTACGCCCTTTTTCCGGCCTCCAATTCCGAACGATGTAATAAGTAAGATGTAAGTAAGATTATTATTAACATATTATTATTATTATTATTATTATTATTATTATTATTATTATTATTATTATTATTATTATTATTATTATTATTATTATTATTATTATTATTATTATTATTATTATTCATTCATTATAACAACCTAGGCATGGACCGACAGACCGGCTGGCCGATCGACAGACCGACTGACGGTATTATTTTATTATTATTATTATTATTATTATTATTATTATTATTATTATATTATTATTATTATTATTATTATGTATTATTATTATATTATATTATTATATTTATATATCTATCATGTTAGGCTTCGTATCGAGCTAAAATTTGGTGGGGCTCCAAATGGTGACGTAATCTCGTCGTAGACGAGATTACGTTCCCGTGCGTCCCCTTACGGGGGACGCACCCCCCTAAAAAATCGAAATGTTCATAGAAGGTTGAATCTGGAAAAGCGGCATTCGGAGTCGGAATTCTAGAAAGACTTGGAATCGAATCAGAGGACGTTGGCAACGGCACCGGTGCTGGCTCCGGTGCAATGCCGGGTTAATAAATATTTGTATAATAATACGATATTGGTGTCTTTATATGCGTTATCGGCCCCGTAGATCTCGAATATAAGGGTTATAAGTTCGTAAAGGGTGTCTGGGGACCCCCAGAGGGGGTCTCCCCGTAGAAAGGGATGAGATGCATAAGAGAAGTGGAGAAAGGAGACAGATTCGGAGTCAGAGAAGGAATGAGTCGGTGAAGGAGTCTGAGTCAGAGGCAGTCGCATGTCAAGTACCCCACCGTGATGTGGAAGCCCGATGCCGTGCGAGTAATAAACATTCGTATAACAACAATGTTGGTGTCCTTATATATGTTATCGGGTCTGTAGATTTCGAAAATGATAGTTTCAGAACCATCAAGAGAGAAAACAAATATTCTTTTTATGTTTATAACTTAAAAAATTACGTTTTACATACCCTAAAGTAGTAATTCAGTAAATCAGTAAATCAAACTGCCCTCCTCACCCCTTCCGTGATCTATTGATCTATTGATTCAAGCCATATTTTTTACTAAAATTGTCATGTTTTACATACCCTAAAGCAGTAAATCAGTAAATCAAACTACCATCCAGCCACCCTCCTGTCCATCCGCGATCTATTAATCTATTGATCTATTGATCTATTGATTCAAGTCATATTTTTTACTAAAATTGTCATTTTTTACATACCCTAAAGCAGTAAATCAGTAAATCAGTAAATCAAACCACCATCCTGCCACCCTCCTGTCCATTCGTGATCTATTGATCTATTGATCTATTGATTCAAGTCATATTTTTTACTAAAATTGTCATGCTTTACATACCCTAAATCAGTAAATCAAACCACCATCCACCCACCCTCCTGTCAAAACCGTGATCTATTGATTCTATTTTGATTCAAAGTATATTTTTTTTCGCAGTCAAGACTAAATTGTCATGTTTTACATACCCTAAAGCAGTAAATCAGTAAATCAGTAAATCTAACCACCCGCCCTACCCTCCCTACCCACCCCACCCACCCCCGGATCTATCGATCTGTTGATCTTTTGATTCAAGTCACATTTCGAGTATCATTTTGGATAAACATAACATAAAAACAAGTTCTCTATACACTGATAGACGATTATATGCTAACGTTAACAAAGTTTTCACATTAATAAAGCTAACATAGCATCATCGGATTCTAGAATATAATGTACAACCAACAAAACCTAACACATCTCAAACCTGAATAAACGGTAAAAATTAACAAAGTTCACACTTAACAACAGTAAGTAACTAACCATAGCATACAAAACGTAACCTATTCACACTTTTGTCAAGCATGCCTCTAACATGTCAATTAAATTTACCATAACCTCACCTAACTATCAAAATACCTAACGGGTAAAGACAAACAAAGTAAAGTTTTATCCTCTGTAAAACCTAAACTATGAACCTAACATACTTAACACACAAACAACCAGAACAAATAAACGCTATCATTAACAACTTAACCAATAAAACGACCGTAGGAGGGAAGTAAAACAAGTTTTCATTTATTAACATAATTTTCATTGAAAAGAGCGTTATAAAAAACATTATGCTTTATTTAAATATATTAATCTCATCTATTATAGGGACTATAGGATTCAGCATAAGCTGGGTAAGTTGTATATATTCTCTCCAAGATTCAATTACCCTTTCCTGGAAAGATGTAAAGTATAAATTTGCGTTCCGCAGCACTAAACCATTTTTTCTGCATTATTTATGGTTCAACAGCACTCTTCTCTCGTTCCGAGAGACAGTACAAACTCGTCCATGCTGATGTTTATAACGCACTCCTGTATACCGCATTGTAAGGGAAACCACATGTTTCGGTGTAAATATCCCAGATTACCCGGAGCTTATGTATTAAGTCCTCAAGTATGTTCAACTTCGTTAAGATTGAGATGCTAATTCATTTTTTAGTCTAGAAAGCAATGCTTGTAATAATTTTCAGGAATTGTCCGAACTGTGAAACCTATACACGTACGCCAGAAGGTCGCGCCATCGACGGGTCTCCAATAGTTGCGTGCATCGAAGCTTTTAATATTGTCGCAAGACGAGAAAACGGCATCTATTCTATTAGAACCTCTCATGCTGTCTCAACAGTTAGACATTTCACTGCACGTCGATATATCAGATGAGGCATACTTATCCTCTACCCATACTGCTGCGATATCGATTATCTTGATGAATTCTTCAACACAAATGAATAAGGGTCTATTATTTGAACCTCTGGCTGGAATACAAGCAATTTATCGGTCTCCATTTGATTTACGAATAAATATAAATGACACATCGTTGGGAATAACGAAATTCCTCGTAAAGATATTCAACACCAAGCGTAGAGATGCGGGGAGATGTCACGACCATCCCACGAAAAATGTCCTACTGAAGAAAAAAGAGTTTATAAACAATCCTTATATGTAATGAGATTTTTTTTCAACCAATCAGAAGAAAGTAAACAAGAATATGACGCACGAATGAACCATATCAGTTCAAAAGTTGCATATAATCTCCTAGACAACAACAACAAACTACTAACATTAACAAAGTTCCATACTTAACAACAGTAAAGTACCTAACGCTGCGTAAAAAACGTAACCTATTCACACTTTTTCAAACATATCGTTAACACATCAATGTTAATTTTACATTAACATGGTAATTTTTAACAAAAATTTAGGATAACCCTCTCTAATTATCATACTGACAACGAATATAATGCTAACGTAACAAAGTTATTTACATTAACTTCGTAATATTTTAACAAATTATCATAACCTTTACCTAAATATCTTAATCCCCAACGAATAATTGCAAACATTACAAAGTTTTATCCAAACAGTGACATAAAATAACAAACGTTTTATCCAAACATAACAAAAAAGTTCTTTGAATAAAATATTCAAAGTAAAGTGTAATAGTTTACTGATTTTAAAGCAGTAAATCAGTAAATCAAACCACCCGCCCCTGCAGGCCCCTCCTCACCCATCCGCCCGTGATCTATTGATTCAAGTTCAAGTCGTATTTCGAGTATCATTTTTGGGATAAATATAACCATAAAAATTAAGTTCTTTAATAACTGACCTTCGAAGATATGCTAACGCAACAAAGTTTTAGCATCAATAAGCCAATATACCATAACCTGAACTAAGAATATAATGTACAACGACAACCTAACACACCTTACCTCGGAATATACAGTCAACATTACACAAAGTTCCATACTTAACAACAGTTAAAGTAACTAACATAGCATACAGAACGAACCTGTTTCTCACCTTTTCAAACGTATTCTGTAACATATCATAGGTATTTTTACCTTAACATAGTAATATTTAACAAACATTTATCATAACCTTACCTAATTATCATACAGACCAACGAATATGTTATAGAGGTAAACAAAGTTTTCACATCAATAAGCTAACATCATAACCTGAGCTAAGAATATAATGTACAGCGAAACCTTACATACCTCACGTATGAATAATTGCATTTTCCGCAAAAATTCCTTACTTATCAAAGGTAGAGTAGCTAACAGGACATACAAAACTCAATGTATCCCTACTTTTCCAACATATCAGCACCAGTTAAACCAGTATTATCTAACAAAATCCCTACTTAACAAAAGTGACCAATGCTATCCAAGGGATACCAGCATCTTGAACTATGAATTATCTCTATCTTCATCAAAGTGTCACTCGTTTCGAATATAACATCATTCTTTGAACCATAAATAAACGTAGACATTAGCAAAATTCTCGAACAAACCTAACATTACTCAGCAAAAACTTAATCTAAGGCTCACGTTTCTAACACATCATCGTCAGTTAACACTAATATCTCTTACGAAACTCATCATATCTCTAACAAATCAGCGTTAATTTCACCATTGCATTAGTAATATTTTAATATATACGTACCTAACTCGGCAATAAACAGTTTTCATTTACAAAGTTCTTTGCTTATCAACGGTAAGTAACTAACATTGTCCATAAAACTTAACCTAACCTACTTTCGGTTCGTTAGGCTTACACTATAGACTTATCATCTGGGATACTTTCATGTTTATACAAAAACTTTCGCGAATGCGCTCGCTCATCAACATAATCTCAATCTTTACGACACATAACCGAGCAATTTTCAACGATGAGCCCCACTACAGGGGGATCACCCCAGAGAGATGCGTGAAGACCCATCTAGGGATGCCCCGAGAGGGAGTGTAAGTGGTTAATTTTCACTATGTAGTAAAGTACCTAAAGCAACACATCTCCCGAGAGAAATCCCATGGGGATGCCCCCCTTAAAAGGGTGTGAATCCACAAAAGTGGGATCACCCCTAAGGGGGTGTAAGCGGGTTTTAGGCCTCAGCCCTTCGGGTTGAGGCCTTACCCTTCCTTCGGAGGGGTAATGCCCGCTTACACTTGTTGTTCTTTTTAAAAAAGGATTGTATTTTCACTATGTAAGCAAGCCATCGGCTTAATTTGGTCATTAATGAGATAAACATTATTCCAGAAATTCGAAATAATATTGCCACAATAAAAGACAAGCTTTTTCAGACTCCACTCTAAGAAGAAAATACATTCCCAACTTGCCTAAACTTTGTGAAACCCATTGAACTCAAAAATATCATTGTATTGCTATTTTCCAT
>JABUQX010028855.1:32500-35480 GCA_015478945.1 Trachelipus rathkii
TAATAATATATATATATTATAAAATAAATATTATATATATTATTATATATAAATATATATATATAATATATATATATATATATAATATATATATAGATATATATAATATATATATTATATATATATATATATATATAAGGTATTCACCCGCTCGGACCGGTGACACCTTTTCTCAAAAAAGTATAAGACTATCGGTCTGAAACTTGAATATATCTATATATGGGATAAAGGCCGCATCTCGTGGTAAATTTCAAGTCGTAGGATGTATATAGAGGGGGGGCACCCCCGAGGGTGGACGCCGATCTGGCTTTACGCGCGCGCTTGGCAAGCTCTGAGCGGATGAGTTTAGGCCTAACAATCGTTTGGGCGACCGAGAACCTGGAGGTCAAACAGACCGAAGTTCTGTTTGACCGACAGACACAGACGGCGCGCGTGCGCAATACACATACAATTATTATATTATTATTATTATTATATTATTACCTATCGAAGAAATTGTGATCACGGAGTGATCACAATTTCGTGGTGTGTTCCGACCCGGCTCCGTCTCGGCCGCGGTTCTTACTCCGGCTCCGCCTCCGGCTCCGAACGGTCTTGCGGCCCGACTTCGACTCCGTCCGACTTCCGGCTCCGTCGTTGAATGATTGATTTCGAATGGAAATCGAACTGAAGTGCGAAAAAGATCCCTGTAAGGGACGTTTTTACGCACTCCGACTTTTGCTTCCGCCGTGGCCTGTTTCTTCTTCGCATCCGGTTCTAAGTTCGATATAACCTACCATGGGTTAAGGCTTATGGCCGATCGGAGGTTAAATTTGGTAGCGGGCTGTTAGATGTGGAGGTAACCTCGTCGGAGACCATGTTGTACGTTCCCGGTGGTCCCCCGAAGGGGCCCACCCCCTTTAAAAATCGAAGTGGTCGTAATTGGCTGAAATTTGGTTGAGAGATTCAGAGTTGAGTTTTTCCTAGAAATCTAGCTTGGTATGGAAACTGTGTGAGTTGCTCCCGGCACCCGTGGCTGAGCACTGCGGGCCGAGTATATTAAACAGTCGTATAAAACAATGTTGGTGTCTTATAAGGGTATTGAGTCCGTAGAGTTCGAATATGATGTTATAAGTCCGTATAGGGTGTCTTGGACCCCCTTAGGGGGTCCCGACGGAAAAAAAGAGCACAGAGTGCAAAAAACAAAGGAGGAATGAAGAAGGATGAAAGATGAATGAGGAAGGAAGAGAAATGAGGAAGGTGGAAGAAGAAGAATGAGGAAGAAGGAGTAGGAGTTGACAGCTGCTCCGGTGCTGGCTGCGCAGTGCCGATTTATTAAATATTAGTGTAATAATACAATGTTGGTTGGTTATATATGTTATTGGATCTGTAGAGTTCGAAAATAATGGTTTCAAACCATCAAGAAAATTAACAAAATTAAAAAAATTAATAATAATTAAATAATATTTTTATCTTTTTATGTTTATAACTTACAAATTTCGTTTTTACATACCCTAAGCAGTAAATCACTAAATCAAACCACCATCCCACCCCATCCAGCCATCCTCCGGACATCTGTGATCTATTATCTATTGTTTAAGGTCCACAATTTGAGTATCATTTTGAATAAACATAAACAATTAAAATAAGTTCTTAATACAAGTCAGCACAATATAGATGCTGACGTAGCACAAAGGTTTCTTCTCAGAGATAAAGCTACTTACCCTATCATGACTATGGAAATAACCCACAACAGAGAAACTTAGCCATCTTAAACCAAGGATAAATGGTTACAGACATTAACAAAGGACCACACTAAACACAGTAAAGTAACTAGCATTTCATGCAAAAAACGTGACTTATTCACACTTTGTCAACCATATCTCTAACAATAAACAATGTTAATTTAACATTAACTGTAATATTTAACAAAAAATTTACTATAACACCTTGTGTAATTATCATTACAGACCAGCGAAAGTACGCCTACATAACAACAACCAGACGAATAAACAGCCATCATCATCATGTAGTCAATAATTCGAACATAGGAGGGAAGTAAAACAAGTTTTCATATTTATAACATATAATCTTCATTGAAAAGTGCGTTATAAAAATATATAAAACATATAAACATAAAAATATACAGTTGTTTTAAAATATATTAATTCCATCTAATCAAGAACATAGGATTCAAGTGGCTACGTTCTAATATGCTCTCAAAGATTCAAATCCTTAAAAGGATGTAAGTATAAATCCCTCAAGCCACGACTAAACCATTTTTCGGCATATGTCGATTCAGCAGCACTCATTCTCTCCTACAAGAGAGAAGTAAACTTATCCAGGCCGATAGTTATTAATGCACTCCTGTATACTCGTATTATAGAGCGGGAAACAACGACTGTTTCGGTGTAAATATCATAGAATTACACCATGTGCTATATGTATTATGTCATCAAGGTAAATTCAACATCGTTAATGATGTGACATGTTAATCTCGTTTTTTAAATTTTAAGCAATAATGTAATTTTCAGATGTCGACTGTGAAACCTATACAAGCACGTACGCATGAAGTCTCTTACAATCGAGGGTTCCAAATAGTTGCGACATCAAGGTTTGAATACGTCACATGATGGAGACGCGCGTCTATTCTATTATGCCTCCTCACAACTGTCCACCTCTGACAGATAATTTCACTACTTTCATCGAACCATGGATAACATACCGATCCTCTAAGCCATGCAGTCAGCGATGTTCGATAATCTTGATGAATCCATCAGCACAAACGAATAAAGGTCCTATTATTGACTCTGGCAGGAATTACAAGAATGTTATCGGTTATCCATCAGGTTGAGCGATAAAATTTTATTGACTACAACATTGGGAATAACTGAAGCTCCTTGTGAAGATATTAACATACCAGACGTGAAGATGCGGGGCGTTCATCGGAACAGTAACGCGAAGAAAATATCCTACGAAGGAAATCGTATAGCGTAAAAGG
>JABUQX010028856.1:0-2500 GCA_015478945.1 Trachelipus rathkii
TGCTCTATTGATCTAATGATTCAAGTCATTATTTCGAGTATCATTTTGGATAAAACATAGCATAAAAATATGTCCTTTTTATAATCAACGAATATATGTTGACTAACAAAGTTTCACTTCAATAAAGCTAACATAAAACATAACCTGATGTAAGAATATAATGTATAACATCCAAACCTAACATACATTAAACACGAATAAACAGTCAACATTAACAAAGTACCATACTTAACAACAGGGAAAGTAAAACTTAACGTTGCATTACAGACCGTACCCATTCACACTTCTCAAACATATCTTCTAACATATCACTTATATTTTACATTAACATAGTAAACATTTAACAAAATTTATCATAAACCTTAACCTAATTATCATACTGGACAACGAATATATGCTGACGAACCAAAGTTTTTCACATCAATAAAGGCTAACATATAACCTGAACTAAGATTATAATTGTACACCCACAAACCTAACACATCTTAAACACGAATAATCAGTCAACATTAACAAAGTTTCATACTTAAACTGTGAGTAACTAACATTGCAGACAGAAACGTACCCTGTTCACACTTTTTTTCAAACAAATCTCTATCATATCATTATCTTTTTTACATTTAACATAGTAACATTAACAATTTAATTTACCATAACCTAACCTAATTATCAACTGGTCAACGAATATTATGCTGACATAAAAAAGTTTTCACATTATTAAAGCTAACTTATATCCTGAACTAGAATATAACGCACAATGACAAAACCTAACATACCTTTACGCTCGAATAAACTGCTAAACAAAACAAAGTTCCATGTTAACAAGAGTAAAGAACTAACAATGCATCAGTACAAAACAGTAGAAGCTGATTGTGGTAAATATTAAGTTTAACAAATCAGATATCGCGCTCAGATGTGTTTGTTATTTATTTATTTATTTTTTTATTTATTTTAATTTCATTTCTTTAAACTTTTTGTTTTTAAAAACTTATATTTTATTTTTATTCATTTCTTTTAAAACCTTTTGTTTTTAAAAAACTTTTATTTATTTTAATTCATTTCTTTAAAACTTTTTGTTTTTAAAAACTTTTATTTATTTTTAATTTCATTTCTTTAAACGTTTTGTTTTTAAAAACACTTTTATTTATTTTTAATTTTCATTATCTTTAAAACCTTTTTGTTTTATAAAAAACTTATTTATTTTTAATTTTATTTCTTTAAAAACTAATTTTTGTTTTAAAAAAATTATTTATTTTAATTTAATTTCCTTTAAAACTTTGTTTTCACGTAAAAATTTTATTCTTTTTTATGTTTATAACGTAAAAAATTTACATTTTTTTTACATACACTAAAGCAGTAAAACAGTAAATCAGTAAATCAAACCACCCACCCCACCATCCCAGCCCATCCATGGTCTATAGATCTATTGATCTATTAGGATAACAGCTAACAAAACAAAGTTTTACCCACGGTAAAGTTAAACTATGAACATAACATACTTTAACACACAACAGCCGCACGAATAAACAGCCATCACTAGCATCTAATCAATAAAGTTCACATGGGAAGTAAAACAAGTTTTCCTTTTTTTATAAGATATAATTTTCAATGAAAAGAGCATTATATAAATACATAAATACATGATGTACGCAACTATTGGAGACCAATCGATGGTGCGACCTTCTGACGTACGTGTATAGGTTTCACAATTCGAAAATCTGAAAATATTACAGCTTTGAATAAAATAAAATATGAATTAACATCGCATCTTAACGATGTTGACATACGCGATGACTTAATACATATAGCTCATGGTGTAATCTATGATATTTACACTGAAACATGTTTGGTTTTACCGTATAATTGCTTATATACAAGAAGTGCGCTAATTAACTATCAAGCATGGATACGTTACTTCTCTCTGGAGTGAGAAAATGAATGCTGTTGAACCAAAATATGCAGAAAAATGATTTAGCTTTGAATAAAATAAAATATGAATTAACATCGCATCTTAAACGATGATTGGACATTACGCGATGACTTACAACATATAGCTCATGGTGTTAATCTATGATATTACACTAAACCAGTGGTTTAACCGTATTAATGCTATATTATACAGAAGTGCGCTAATAACTATTCAGCATGGATACGTTTACTTCTCTCTGGAGTGAGGAAAATGAATGCTGTTGAACCAAAATATGCAGAAAAATGATTTAGTGTTGCCGGTGGTATTTATATTTACATCCTTTCAAAGGGTGTGAATTCTCTGGAGAGATATATTAGAACTGCTTCAATTTATACAAGAATCCTCTGTCCCTGATTAGATGAATTTATATGTTAAAATAAAGCGTTTGTTTTTATGTATTTATATTAATGCCTCTTTCAATGTAAAATAAATCTTATTAAAAAAATGTAAAACTTGTTTTACTTCTCCCCATGGAACTTTATTGGTTAAGATGCTGGTGATAGGCTGCTTATTCGTGCCGGCTGATTGTGT
>JABUQX010028856.1:7500-12500 GCA_015478945.1 Trachelipus rathkii
TTTAAAAAAATATTTTTTAATATTTAGGCATTTAATTTTTGATAAAAAATTTCTTAGCTAATCTTAAAGAAAGAGAATAATATTTCAATTACAACAAAAGTCTAACTTTATCAACGAAAAAGTTGTGCTCTTTACATCACAAGTATAGTTTTAATCAAGACCTGCTGAAATCTATATAAAAAAAAATTTATATTAATGGGAAGAAATTTTAGAATCCCTATTCTTTATAATATTAGAATCCCTTTTTTGTTCAGAAGAGGACAACAGAAATACGTAAATCCTTTTTCTATCAGCCAAATTTACTTTAACAATCTTCAAACATAATCAGCTTTCATCTCTGTCAGTTGTGTCCTAGTGCCTGTGACCTAGTGCCATCTAGTTCTATCACCGATTTATGCTAATGATATTAAGTCGAAATATCTTTGACTAAATTTAAGATCTTGTATTAAATCTTTATCGGATGTAACTGTTTTGAAAAACAACCACATAAGTAAAACTATAAAATTATATTTTTAAAATGTAATTTGAATCAAATATTGTAGGAAGAAAATCGAAACGTGCGTCTATCTTAAAAATTAATTTCAATTTTCTTTGATAGAAAATGGGGAATGTAGGAAATGATGTATACAATATCAAATAAACTCTTTCAAGCTTTTTGAAACACAAAGTGACAAAAGCATACTGAAGTAAAGAATATCTTCGAAGAATTTTTGAAAAGTGCAGAAGTCAAGACAAAAGGTCAGGATATGCGAGGTACGTCGGCATGTGCATTGTCTAACAACGTGTTGTGGTTGCGGTTGTTAGAGTATGTGTTTGAATGGAGGTTGTGAAGCTTGTTTCTAATTATTATTAATAGTTTCCATAATCTTTGTGAATTAATTTAACTAAAGTAGATGTGATAGAACTTGTGAATGTGCCTGTTGAAGGGATGACGATAGTGAGAGTTTATGTTAGATTTCGATTAGCTTTTAGGTAGTGGATGTGTGAGGATGTTCTATGGTATGGTTGGAAGTTTCGTGGCTGGTTGTGAAATGAGATGATTTGGATTAAAACAGTTGAGATCTCTCTGTATTTGTATTGGTTGTGGATATTAAATGTTATAGTGGGTGAGGTGAATAGAAGAATCGGTGATAATAGGTGAGAAAGGGCGGATGGTGTAGGTTGTAGGAAGAGTATGGAAAGGGATAAGCTGATTGTGTGCTAGCAGAGTGTGATGTGGAGTATGTAGAAGAAGAAGAAAGAAAGAAAGCAACAAATGGAGAGAGGAGAGAGAGAGAGAGACGAGGAGAGAGAGAGAGAGAGAGAGAGGAGAGAGAGAGAAAGAGAGAGGAGAGAGAGAGAGAGAGAGAGAGAGAGAGTGTTTTTAAAAGAGTCGAAAAAGACAGGGAATATAAAAGAAGGAAATCTAATTAAAAGTGTTATTGACTAACGAAGGAGTCTTGTAAGAAGATTAAATATCTCATTTCTGCAAATCGAGGAGAATTATGTCATTAAAGAGGGCAATATGAGCAGCTCTTGGGAATCGCAAAATAATTAGCTACCAATATGATTCCATACCTAAGTAATTACAGTCGACAGCCCTTATTACAGAAAAGTTATATATATATTATATATATATATATATATATATATATATATATATATTATATATATATATATATATTATATATATATAAATATATTATATATATATATATATATATATATATATATATTATATATATATATATATATAATATATATATATATATATATATATATATATATATATATATATATGTTATATATATATAATTAATATTACATAATTATATATATATATAGTTATACTATATATATATAGTATATTATAATATATATGTATACTAATTATTATTATTATATAAATAAGTATATATATATATATAAATATATATATATATATATATATATATATATATATATATATATATATTATTATATATTTTATTTATTATTTATATATATATATAATATTTAATTTATTATATGTATATATATATCATATATAGAAAAGATTATATTATATAATATATATTCATACGTGTTTATTTAAATGATTCCATTTCTATTTATATTAAAATAATACTTCATTAATTTTGTTTTCATAAGTTTTGAGGCATTCTCCTGATTGAAGATCACAAATGTAAACTTCAAAAGTTTATATCACATAAATTATATTATTTCACTGGGTGACAGTTTTGTTTATTTATTTATTTATTTATTTCCTTTTTATTTTTATTCATTTAAATTGGTTTTAAATATAAATTAAATTACCTGTTTAAGTCTAAAGAAGAAGATCTTTAACCAAAAAATAGTCTTGAAAATTTTAAAACTATAGCTACCACCACGGCACCAATATATTTAGTTAATTTTCTAATCGAAAGAAAATTTCAGTTTTTCTTATTTTAACCTCTATTTATAATCATATTCCAGCAATGAGTATTTTGAAAGCTCTTTCTCTTATTAACTGCTTCTCTCTATTTTTGTGAACTAAATTTCTGTTTCGAATACTTACTTACATAATGTTTTCGCGTGTAATAATGAAAAAAAAACATCAAGAGGATTAGCAATACTCGTAATATGTGTTAAAATAATAAATTAAAAGGCTCTTGTCCATTATTTGCTTCCAATTAAGCTTGTCAATTTTTTTTATAACTTACGTTATCGAACAAAATGTACAAGAGCACGCATGGTGACAGAAGCATGTTTTTTTTTTTTAAACAATGCAAAGTGAAATAAATTATAAATATAAAATAAATTACGTTAAGTAAAGGTTATGTAAGGTTACGTTAGTTTACAAGATTTAAACTTTTTTTATTAATATTTTTAAAGGTGTGAAGCTCTTTTATTACTATAGTTTAAATTTGACTCCACACAGTTTTATTTGAGCTGTTAAGAAATGTGTTCGGATCCGCAATCGATAATGGTTATTTGGATTGGAGGCAGATTAACAGACATGATCCAATAAAATATTACTGTGTTTATATAACAGGTACTAAAACCCTTCTATTTCTGTTATATATGATATATTTTCCGTTATATAATGAAGAAATGAATGATACGGATGTTAGAAGCCAGTTATAACGTAAATATTTCAGAGGGGCTCCAAAACGAATTGTCGTTTTACTTTTACTATTTTTTTTTTTATTAAATTGTTATTGAGTGACTTCAAAAAGATTAAATCATTAATCATTTACAAATTAGGGGATATCAATACTTATTTGATGCAAAAAAATGAAAGTGGTCAAGAATTTCTTGAGTCTTGAGAAAACAGTTCAATAATGAGTGATACAAAATTGAAGAAGGGAATCTTGGGGGATCTTTACAGTCGTCTCACAAGTTCGGAAATTATTCCAAAGAATGGGTTTCAAATAGTGATGTTTCGGATATCCAATTTTCTATATCCGCGGATGCGGATGTATAGATTTTCAAGTCCATGGAATCCGATGTCAATTGTTTCACATGTTTTCATTCCAAATACTTAGCAATATATATATTATATATATATATATTATATATATATATATATAGTAATTATATATATATATTATATATTATATATATAAATATATTTATATATATATATATTATATAATATATATAAATATATATTATAAATATATATATATATATATATATATATATATATATATATATATATATATATATATAAGGTCATAGCCAGGGGGTTCAGGGGGTCTAAACCCCTCCCACCGAAATTATTTAAAGCATCAAAATTTTTTAATGGATTAGTTTTTTAAATTTAATTTATATGAATAATCAAAATAATAATAAAAGCAATTTAAGAGTAAATAGAAATGAGGAAAATATATTTGTATTTCGTGACGAATTAGATTTAGTGGTTGTTGCAAGCATAAAAGGAGGATCTCTAGCAGAGGTACTACTGCGATAAGAGGAAACAAAGTGACGTTCTGATTGGCAAATGATATGATGGTGTAGCAGCGATGAAGAAAATTTTTAGTTGTTCAAGCGGTCGAAAAATATCAGGGGGGCATTGCATGTTCATTGCTATTCACATTTATGTGGAGTACAACACAGTAGAAACTGTATTAACACAGTGAAAAAAGCTCGGCACTATTTTGAGTCACTAAGGCAAACAACTATTTTAATAGAAAAAATAGGAAAGTTTTTCCCAGAAACAAAATGAACAAAACTTGGATGAAAACTTACGATAAATTGTTGCGAATTAGAGAAGTTTTAAAATAGAGTTGAAGCTTTAGAGGAGCTTGAGATGGATCAAGATATTGAACCTTCTTCAAAATATCCCAAATCTTTTAAAATCTGTAATCACAATCGAATATGTTTAAGTTTAATTATTTCAACTTTATTCTCTTCACTTTTCATTAATGCAAACTACATTAATCTCCATCATTAGTGACAGCAACTGCCACTCACTAATCATACTGAAAATATGATGCTTGTTCTGAAAGATTTTCGCGAAAACATCGATGAAATTTTTTATGTATTTTGGAAGTTGTAGCAGAACTTTTTCTGCTTTTTGTTAATGAAGAGATGAGAATATCCATGTCAGATTCAATGAAAAATTAAAGAAAAGCAATTGCAATTCCTTTTCTTGATAGTTTATCAAACCAGTTAGAAAGCAAGTTCGTTAGTACAAGATCCTTACCAATACTTACCAATCTTAGTAAAGTCAATTCATCGATATCTATTAAAAATTTTAAGAATTTTGTAATTAAATTTGATCATATTATATAGTGGCATTTAAATTGATAAAAGATTTTAACATCTATCTCACTCACAACGTGCTCGCCAGAAAGATATTATCTACTCTGGAAAGGCTCAAATACTTTTCCAATTCAACGGGGGAGGAAAGACTAACAAAGCTGGCTTAAATAATGAGTGTTCATCATAGCTACACAATATAAAAGGAGGAAGTTATCAATCATTTTGGCGTATAGAGAATAAGAATAATGTTTATATGTATAACAACATTTTTT
>JABUQX010028856.1:17500-32748 GCA_015478945.1 Trachelipus rathkii
GATCTTGTCAGGTGCAATTTGTAATTAGAATGGTTTAGGGATAGCCGAAAGATCACTCTTCTGACTGTTTATTTTTGAAGAAATATAAATATCAGGAATAACAGCTAAAACTAATAGACAGAAAGATTAAATATTAGATATTCACTCTGCTATAAGGACAGTATCTCACAGTGCAGAGTTTCCAATTCCAATATCACTAGAAAAGCTTAGCTTAGATAAAGATGTTACTAATGTCGAATCTTGTTCAGACGTATCAGGTGATGAAGGAAGAAAAAGAAATCCAGATTTTTTTGGAAAATACATATACTGAGCCTTATTTAATCAATCAGTTAGAATTAAATTATATTATTCGTGATCTAAATTTATTAAACATTCTAGCAGAATTACTGGCATCAATATTGAAAGGATGAAACCTTTCACAACAGAATACTAAAGTAAGTGTTTTCCATGCCATGAATGTCAGTCCGAATTTGAACATTCTTTTCCCAGTATGAGGGACTAGTTTACTACAATGATGTCCTCTTTACTGGAAACTTTGGGACATGTGGACAATCCCAAACAATGGTGTCATTTCATAGATTCCTCAAAGATTAGTTTGAAAGCATTCATAGTTCTTTCAAAAAATTAAGTATTAATCCCCGTAGCTTATGCTCTTCACAGGAAAGTGTCATATGAAACGTACAGAGCAGAATTCAGAATGAGAAATATTCATGTCACAAAATTGTAGAGATCTGAAAGTGATAGCGTTCTTATTTGGATTGCAGCCTATGTACTATACACTAATTTCTGTTGCGTCTTGTGCGATTGTAGCAGAAAGGATTGGAAAAGTCACTACATACAAATTCAGTGGCCAAAGAGAGAGAGAGAGAGAGAGAGAGAGAGAGAGAGAGAGAGAGAGAGAGAGAGAGAGAGAGGAGAGAGAAGAGAGAGGAGAGAGAGAGAAAGAAGAGGGAGAGAGGAGAGAAGAGAGAGAGAGAGAGAGAGAGAGAGAGAGAGAGAGAGAGAGAGATATTTACTGTGGAAAAAAAGAATGTAGTAAATCAGGCACACTTGCCTTAACTGAAATAATTTATTTTTCATCACTGCACATAAAGTTCGTTTTGATGAAGAATTATATTAAACGACTGAGTTGTAGGATTTCAGTTTTTGAAAGACCTTTTGCTAAATATGAGTGATGTCAAGATTAGAGAAGAGTTATTTGTTGGACCATAGATAAAAAACTTTTGAGTGATCCTGCACATGACGAAAGTTTGAATGAAGCTGAGGTTGCTGTATAGAAATAATTTACAAACGTGGTAAATAATTTCCCCGAGAAGATATAAGGCGGTTAACTACAGAGAATTTGTGAGTGAGTTCCTTGAAAAAATACAGAATAACTTGAATGTCTTTTAAAATTAAATTCTTACATTCACAGTAAATTTTTCCCATGCAAATCTTGGGTGCTGTGAGTGACGAGCACGAAAGAAGGAATATCAACCATTAAAACACGCTACCAAAGAATATGAAGCATAAAAATTCTAGCTGATTACTGCTAAAATCAAAAAACAGATCTGCCTCTTGCCAACTTCAGCAGAAAATAAAAAGAAGTAGAGTTTTGGTCTGTTGCAGGACATGTAAAGTATCATTATATTACCGCTATATGTTTTCCATTCCTATAAAATATCCTAATTACCAATAACTTATGCTCCATAGAAAATACTCTTAACCTATTTGAAATCAACACAAAAAATACAATAATAATAATAATCAGTCATTCACTTTCATTTAGCTAACAAAAAACAAATTTGTTGACCAGTTATTCTATAAATCCGCAAATAAGAGCGGATGCGGATGTTTCAAAATCTTTAAATGCGAATGTAACATTCATCACTAGTTTCAAGGTGAAATTAAATAATAAGTAGTTGGCACATATAAATTGTTGATATTAGGTGATTAGATGTCCTGCGTAACTAATAACTATAAAGTTTAAGAACATTATATACACGCACACACCCACAGACGCACACACACATACACATTTATATATATATATATTATATATATATATATATATATATATAATATTAAATAATTATCATCCGGATATATTTTGAAAATAAATATATTATATAAATATATATATTATATTAAATAGTATATATATAATATATAATGGTAGTAGTTGAGATTAGCGTAGTCTGACGAAATATCGATATTTTTTCCGATAATCGCTTTTTTTAATATCTTTCGTCCTCATGTAAGAGGACTAAAAAAGCGGTGCCAAATCTCTCTCATATGTAAATATATTCACTCTACCAAATTTTTTTCATTTTTTAAATCGGTTTAGGAATCCATTAAAGTTTAGTTATTAATGTTTTGTTAAGTATGGCACAGTAAACTCTGTGTCTACTTAACAAACTCTATCAATAACCTTAACGACTTTTCGAACGTAAGAAGTATATGTGAATACAACGAATAACGTTTGCTTATAATATATTCGTCAACTGTGCTATTTTTAATTAACCAACCTGTGGCAGAGTTGCTTCATACCCATATCAAAACATCGATTACTTTTTTTAAAAAATAATGATTTTTTAGACTACGCTTTCTTTACTCAACTATTACATATATATATATATATATATATATTTATATTATATATATTATATATATATATTATAGTATATATTATATATATATATAATATTGATCAAATATATATCTAGGAACTTGTCCTTTAAAAGGAAGTTAACCGATATATATCGAACGAACGATGTAATAGATTTGTTTTTCGATTATTTCAAGGCAATAGTGCGTCAAAGTTGACAATATTTTTTTTTTTTTATTATCTAAGTTAGTAGAAAAATTCCTCGCAAGATGGAAAGAGTCGTGGTCCTCTCGGCTCAGCGGGGGACGAGAAGGGGGACTTCGTCCCCCCCCTCGTCCCTCCTGTCGGCTAGAGCCCCTTAAAAAAAATTAAAATTTTTTTTAAAAAAAATTAACTAAAATTAACATGAATAAAAAAAAAAGCACTTGGGTAAATCTCGCGCGGTTTCTTTCTATTGGAGTTTTAGCTAAACACGTGACCTGCAGGGCTTGCGCAAGTAGCGTTCGGTGGCCGATTTTCGATATATTCTTCTTTATATATGCTCTTCTTTTAAAGGACAGGTGCCTATATATATATATATTATATATATATATATATTATATATGAATTTATATTATATATATATATATATATAATTTCAATTTTTTTGTATATATATATATATATAAAAATATATATATATAAATATATATATATAATTATTATAATATAGATATTATATATATATATATATATATATATATATATATATATATATATATATATATATATATATATATAGTATATATTTTATATATATAATATGATATATATATATATATTATATAATATAATATATATAATATAATACTTCTATGTCATTGATGTTTAAATGTCCAATTTTTTTGAACATCTTTGGAAGTTTTAACGTAAACTTTTATTTATGGTAATATTTTTATTTCAAATACTTAACAAAAATACCCATGAATAATTTGAAATACTTTCCCTCAATTTAGGTAGCTCTACACTGTTCCTCGACTCTCTCCTCTCTCCTCTTCTCTCTTCTCTCTTCTCTCCTCTCTCTCTCTTCTCTCTCTCTCTCTCGTCATCTCTCTCTCTCTCTCTCTCTCTCTCTGTTTTTATATATAATATATATATATATATATATATTATATAATATAGTATATATTATATATATATATATATATATATATACTATATTATATATATAATATATATTATATTTATATATATATATATATTATATATATATATATCCTATATATATAAAATTTATTAATATATAATATATATATATATTATTATATATATATTTATATATATATATTGTATATATATATATATATATATAATATATATATATATATATATATCTATATATATATAATATATATTATATATTATATATATATATATATATATATATATATTATATATATATATATATATATTATATAATTCATTGTCACTCCACTCACGGGCAGAACCCTATTCAGGGAGGGGGTGTTGCACGCCCAAATTTTTCATCCACTAGCGCAAATTAGCAGATGAGCACAGAACTTCTTGCTTTAGTGGGAGATTAAATTCGCAGGAAACACAAAGTGGAAGAGAAGTTCCATAGAACAGAGGTGGCCAGGAAGAAGGAAGCACCGCAGCGAACAAGCTTGGAGTTACCAATATCACAACAAAACTCGTGGCGTCAGACACAGCACCCCTTGTGCTACGAGGGCGTCGTAAAAGTATCGTAAAGGTGGTGGTATACGCGAGTGGTAAGTTCCCCTCGAAAACTGCACTGGCGGTACCTATAGAAAAGAGAAAAGCACCACCATCGCGCCGCAAAGATTAGAGGTCAAAGTGAACTGGAAAAGTGCAGGAGCAGTTTATAAGTCCTTTTTTGGCTTCTTGACTCGACCATGCTGTCCAGAACCGGGTGAAACCAGAGCCCCCAGATGTGAGAGCAACAGTACTTCATATAAGGGCGGATGAGACCCTTGTATAGCTTGAGTAACTGAGAAGAGGAAAACAAGTCTGCGTCTAAACAGAACTCCAGTTTCTTTGAGGCCACCTAGCAACCCGTTTGGATGTGAGGTTTCCAAGACATTTTTTTGTTTATGTTTAAGGCCAAGGATGTTTATATTGTCAAACAACATAGAGAAACGAGATGAACCGTGAAAGAGATAAGGAAAAGTTTAGAAAAGGTGTTTAGAGAGGGAGATTTGTAGAAGTTGGGTTTTAAAGAATTGAATTTCACAAGGCTTAGACGACCCCAATCGGAAATCTATCCAGATCAGCGAGAAAGAATCGGAAAGATTAAGGACGAGAGGCATATTCTTATAAGTAAATAGAGGGAGCAGATTGACAATGAGTTTGAGAATGAGGGTCGAGTCATTCGGCATATGAGTGGATTAGAGTTAGATGTGCAGGTAGAAGATCATTAAATGAAAAGTAGGAATAAAGTAGGAGATAAGACCGAACCCTGAGACACCACTGTTGACAGAAAAAAGAAGAAGAAGTCTCCTCAACCAAGCGATATTGAGCGATTTAAAGAAAGCTAGACAAAAGTAAACAAAGAGAAGGAGGAAACCCAACGGAGGGGAAGCTTGGAGAGCAGTACGACGTGCCTGATTAGCAGCGGTCATAATGCTTTGGATAATGTCCAACGCACCAGCATTCCATAGTTTCTAATAGCGGAAAACATAAATCTGTTAAATAGGCAAAGTAAATTATCCCCAGTAGACTTGAACAGCCGATGAGCCGTACTGACAGCGAATAGAAGAGGAATGAGATTCAGATGGTCTAAGAAAGAGTTGGAAGGGTTTTCCGAAGATCTTAGATAGGAATAACTATGAGAGCTATCGAGCGATAAATTAGCAAGGATGCAGAGCGGCTTCCTTTTATTAGAAAATAGGTGGACAATGTGAGTGCTTCCAAACTGAGGAAAGTGCTGAATATTGAACATAGAGAATATAGTTTGAACGAGGCGGGGTCATCACGTAAACATTCGCCTCATAATCAACTTGGGTGAGGATGCCATCCGGCCAACCACTTTCCTAACGTTCATAATATCGTCAAAACCCAGTACCCATCAAATGTAATCACAATCAAAGACATAGGACACCTGAGAGGAGAAGGAGGAGGAGGAGGAGGAGGAGGAGGAGAATGCCAGAATGTCCAGGGGTGAGTTAGAGGAAAATGGAGGCCGAAGAGATTGGCCTTTTCAGTTGGAGAATTGCAACAGAGCCATCAGATCGAACAAGAGGAGGAAAGGCAGATTTACAGACGTTGTTAGAGATGTTTTTGGATAGAGGCCAGAAAGATTTGTCAGTATGAGAGCAAAGGAGGTTAGCGCAGTTTGTTTAAGGAAAGCCCGCACTCGTCGAAGAGTATCCCTGCACGATTTCTAGCTGAATAACAATTAGACGAGAGTGATAGGAGAAGTAGAATTTTTCCACTCCCGATAGGCGCTGTCTCTAGCCGAATGGCAAGAGAAAAAGCACGATCAAACCATGGAATTATGAAGGAGAGAAAGATTTAGTCGAAGAGTAATAACCATGCTCATCCGTCCAACGATTACAGCTCCACCTTAGTGGCATAAGCCGAAGCGTCATCAGAGTTAAAGTAGTCATTCCAATTATAGTTAGCGTAGAAACGACGCAAGGCCCCCCCAATCAGCCCAATATAAGATATATATTATATATATATGATATATTATATATAAAATATATATTATTATATAATAATATATATATATATATATATATATATAATATACTATATAAATATATTATATATATAATATATATATCAGGTGTCATGGAGATTTAAATAAAAATGAGGAAAATAATATATAGATTTGATTCGAGTAGTTTACAGAATATGAACAATAGCTTATTTAACAAGGTATATTTATTACCTGGTCTATTTCCTTGTAAACGAACAATTGTAATCGGAAACACGATTTATTCTTATCGAACGCAAATGGAAGCAAGATTTCCAATTATAAACTTTGGCAATTAAACTCGCCAGTTAATTAAACTAAGGCAAGAATAACTCAAATGTAAAATAAAAGAATTAAAATAAAATAAAGTCAATTACTAAAAATAAAAATGAATGGAAAGGATAAAGAACATTTTCAAAAGAGTTAAATAATAAATTTGAAGAAATAAAAATAAAATACTGGCATACCGTAATTAATAGTAATTTTTTCTTTCATGAAATATTCTATTTATCTAACAAGTGCATAATTTTGCATACATGCACTAGAATGAAATAATATCAAATAACAATATAATATATAATACTATATATTATATAATATATATATATATATATATAATATATATTAAATAATAATATATTTATGATAAATATTATTATATATATTATATATATATATTATATATATTATATATAATAAATATATATATATATATATATATATACAGGTAGAGCAACAAAACAAAATAATTCATCAACCTTTCAAAATCAACTATTAAAAAGAATACAAATCTCTATTAAGCACATTAATGCATCTAAGTATTAATTATTATTTTTCTGAATGAATATCCAGGTATTTCCGGAGACGGAAATTTTGCAAAAATTTGAACTGGATTTCGTCGGATTCTCGTAATGGAAACTCTCAAGATAATATGATGTGATTCTTCGAAAGGAGAATTTTAATGCTTAAATTTGCATAATAAGTGAAGATGTTCTTCATTAATGTTAAATACTAGTACAAAGATATTTTTAAGATTTTAAAATAAATCAGTTTATAATTTTTAGGTGAAGTTTTTAGCTTCTAATTCGTTTGTTAAAAAAAGACATAGAAAGCACTATATAATATATATATATATTATATAAATATTATATATTATATATTATATAATATATATTATAATATATATATATATTATATATATTATATATAATATATATATATTATTATTATATATATTAGTATATTATATATATATAATACTTATATAATATAATATATATTATATAATTATATATTATATAATATATATTATATATAGTAATATATATCTATATATATATAGTATAATATATATATAATATATATTATATATTTAGTATTATATATTATATATATATATAAATATATATATATATATATATATATATATATATATTATATATATGATAATATATTATATATAAGATATATATATATTTTTAATATATATTATATAAATATATAATATATAATATATATAGTTATATAATATATATATTATTATATATATATAATTATATATAATAAATAATATATATATAATATATTATTATAATATAATATTTTATTATATATATATAAATATATTATATATTATATTTTTATATATATATATATATATATAATATATATTTATATATATATATATAAATATGATATATTATATTATATAATATATATATATATATATATATATATATATATATATATATATATATATATATTTATATATATATATCTATATATATATATATATATATATATATAATATTAAATATATTATATATTAATATATATCTAATATATATATATTTATATATATATATTATATTATATATATATATATATTGTATATTTATATATATATTATATATATATAGTATATTATATATAATCGGTTATAATATAATATATATATAATATATATAGTTATATATAATTTATTTATATATACTATATTATATATATTATATATATATATGTAAATTAGTTGTTTGAGGTAATGTTATCAATCTCGATGTTTTCGATATGTAAGTTTATGGATATGTTGTTGTAACCATAAGTAAGTTGTTCGAACCTAAGAGTAACACTGGCTTTGGAAATTTACATTAAATAATTTTTCAAAAATGAAATTTGTTTATAGTTACGTATATATTCTTTAATGTGTTATTTAAAATTAGAATTTATGAAAAATGTTAAATAAAATTCAAACATTTCAATATATATATATATATATATATAATATATATATTATATATATATAATATATATATATATATAATATTATATATGTATATATAATTATAATATATATATATTATTAATATTTAATATATATAATATATATATATATGGTCAGATTTGTTTTAATGCTCACAGTTGGTAACTAGACCGGACTCTCAGTTATAAAAACAATTTATATTTGGAATCAGCAGAACATTCTAGATGGGATATTATATTTTTTTTTTTTTTTTTTTTTTTTCACCAAAATATTTTAAAAAATTTCCCAAAAGCTCGAGCCCACGGGGGACAGAGGGGGGGACTTTCATACCCCGGAGGGGATGGTCGTAGGAACCCCCGCGACACCCGAAGACCAAAGAGCGGGGGTTTCGGAGACATCCCCGAGGGGGGATTAGTCCCGTCGTCCACGGAGGCGAGAACGCCGACTCTGCATTCCTTGCGTTACCTATGGTATTCACCTTTAGTTAAAGTAATACCAAACTGTTTTTGGAAGTAAATTATTCTTTTTTTTTAACTACAGGAATACCATAGGGTAAACGCAAAGATGGCAGGAGTCGGGTCTCTCGGCTGGTGGACGACAGGGGGGACTAATCCCCCCTCCGGGATGGTCTCCGGAACCCCCGCTCTTTGGTCTTTGGTTTCGCGGGTTTCCATCGACCCCTCCGGGGTATGAAACGTCTCCCCCTCTGTCCCCGTCGGCTCGAGCCCCCTAAAGGGGGAAATAATTTTTAAAATTTTTCCGTTAAATAAGCCAAAAAAAAAAAAAAAAAAAAAAAAGTTAAATCCCATCCTTAGAATTTTCGGCTGATTCCAAATATATAATTTGTTTTACTGTAGGACCTGCCGTTCTCTAGTTACATACTGTGAGCATTAAAAAAATCTGACCATCTATATATATATATATATATATATATATATTATATTTTATAATTATATATATATAAATTATTATAGATATATTATATATATATATTATATATAATATATATATTATGTAATATTATATATATATACTATAATATATATATTACAAACTATTGTGGAGACAAATAAATAAATTTTATCGTCGAAATACAACTAAAAATTAATAATGAATTTTGAAAATAAATTAATTTGAAACACATTTGCCTTTCAACTGAAAGACTACTTTATCTTCTTTAAGCAGCTTCACAAATTTTTCATTTAAATATATTAAAGCAGTATTAGAATTTAGTTGTATCGTGGTTGTATCTTCAACATGGCCTCTTGGTCAAGTGCAGTTGCTGTTACCGATATTTGTTCTTTATGTGAAAATACTTTAAACTCTTTTCTTTTGCTATGTGAAAGTAGTGTCAATTTAAATAATTTTCTGTATGAACACAATATATATCTATATATATTATTATTATATTTATATAATATATATATAATTATATATATATATAATTTTATGAATAAAATATATAATATATATATATATATATATATATATATATATATATATATATATATATATATATAAGTGTAATAAAAGTGTGTAAATATGTAAATATGGCACGTGGTTTATTTGAAAACACTTGGCAACGTTGTATGGTGGGAATATTAAAAAAATCGATTCATCTTTTTAAAATATCGATAATCTGACATTACTTAAGCAACCTATTGAACCATATATTATTATATTATATATATATAATTTATATATATTATTATAATATTATATATATATATATATATATTATAATATATATATATATAGATTAAATAAAATTAATTATATATATATAATTATATTATAATATATATATTATATATATGATTAAATTATATAATAACATATATCTATTATATATATATATATATATATATATATATTATATATATATATAATTATATTATATTATATATATATATATATATATATAATAGTTATATTATATATGCCGTACTTCGTACATGTAATAAATTATAAAAGGAATATAGTGTAAGTGCTACCAGATTTCTGTACCAGTTTGGAAGAAAACCTTGTATATGTCTTTGTAAAAGCCGAAATAATGTTGTTCTTTCTGTTGTGTATTATCCAGTCACTCGATGTGCCTGGCTCCCAAACGCTGTGCCAAATGGCAATAGAGGTCGTTTAGAAAATGTATATAGTGCGAACCATCCTTGACGCTCTCTCCTCGGTCATAAATTGATATTGTAATGGGTAATTAAATTGAAGTATTTTAAACATAAATTTTGAACTGTGAAATATTTAATGTGTGTTCATGTAAATAGTCATAACATGAAGTATAAAGAAATAAATAAGAACGTTTCAAATATTCAAAACCTATTTTATTATTTCTATATCCAAATGATCTCTTGATAGGGCCAATTAATATTATAGAGATCAGTCTTGTTACATAGTTTTTTTGGTAAACCCAGAAACGACATCAAGTTCATTACAACTTTTGATAAAAGGCCAATAATTATAATTAATAATAATAAAAAGGTGATGTTAGCTGAAAGTGCCAATAAACAAATATAGTGCTAAGTGAAGTGGACCCATATACTGTGAAAATTTTTTGGTAACAAAATAAAGTCTTAGTGCGTTGGTACATAGCTCTCATAAACTTTATTACATAACGATTAGCGTGAAGAATCCCGTTATTTTAAAAGTCGCTAGTCTTGTGTGAAAAAGAGATCCATTTTCAAATAATATCACCGGAAAAAAAAAGTAAAGAGACGGGCAGAAGGGACTTTAAGATGCCCAGCCATAAAAAAAGATCTCCCCGGTTTAAGACCGGGAGGGGTAGGGGAAATACTACTCCAAAAGCATCTGCAAAAACTTCGAACGTCTCCCCCTCTTCCCCCCAACTCCAATGCCGGAGAGAAGAAATTCGAACTCCGATGGGAAGGGAAGTCAAGGACCTTTCATACGCCCGTCCGAAAGATCTTTACCGCAAGTCTCCCCTTCGTTGGGGGGACTCAAAGACTCAAGTCTGCCATTGCGCTATTCCAAAGTTAGATTTGCGTAATATGATGACGTGTTACACACGACTATAACCGTTTTCAAACTTAATGGAGTGGATGAATCAAACGACGCGTAAGAATATTCGGCTTCGTCCTTCCCCATGATATTGTAGCTACCATCAAATTTCCATTGGGGGAGATTGCTTTCAAAAGTTAATTGCGTCGATAGAGGAAGCGTACGCCCCGCAATCTTAAAGTCAAATCGCTTGAAATTTTCCAACAGGAAGAAAACAGAAGAGCTTCTTGAGTTTATTTGGCAAAGTCGTGATGTTATGGAAGAATAGGAATCGATTGCTGGGAAAACAAGTGTCCTTTTGTTCAATGAATTGTTTATTAATGAGCTCCTATCTCGCATCCAAGAAAACCTAATGACTCTGGCAGACGATAGCAGTCTTGAAAAAATTACATAAGTGGCTGATAACTTATATAAAAACTTTTATAGGGATAATTACGAAACCCCCCATGAAAGAAGGGGGAGAGAATATTGGGGGCGGTAAATCATTTACAAGGAGAACAGTTCCCAACACACACGAGAGAGCTCAAATTTGGGAGGACGGGGAAAGAGTTTTTCCCCCCCCCCCCCCCCCCGAAAAAACACCCAAAAAAAAAACAACCCATACCCAAACGATCCTCAGGTTTCAGAAGAGGCTAAAGTAAAGAGATTATTCGAGGATGAAAGGGCTCTCAGTTCTCACCAAGGTCGCCTGGACAGCTAGTGATGGTCGCTGCAAAACGACTCGTACAGAACAACCAATCATTTATCAAAATAGAAGAAAATGTCCTAAGCAAGTAAACAAGGCAACACTGTAAATGCGGATTGTTAGGCTCGATTATGTAACCAACTCCAATTATTTCCATAAGAAGTTACCATGTCATTCGAATTTGTCCTTTTATGTCTTGGTCTGCCGCAACTGGAAATTCGCCAGCCCATCGAGTTCATCCCCAAAGAAGCAGGAAACGCATCAGATCCCCCTCGAACAGGGTTAAGGGGGAAGGTGAATATTTTAGATGAAAAATGTCGGTATTTTTTTGAATGGGATGCTGTATTAATATTAACTAATAGTAGTTTTATAATAAAAAAAATATTAATAATAATAAGTATGTTTGGTATTCTAATGGGTATCTAATAATAATAATAATAATCAATATAATAATTAATAATAATAGTAATGGTATAATATATAATAAATAATAATATATATTAATATATATAATAATAATAATAATAATAATAATAGTATTGAATATAATAAATTAATACTGTAAGCTTTAGTAATTTTAAGAGTAACCGAGCAAGGTGCTCACTGGCATGTACAAGGAGGTCATCCTCCTTTCAATGAAGCTCTGAGTATTCCGACTATTGACAAGTATCGATGTACCGGTATCGCCCAACCAATTTTCATGTACCGGCCCATCACTATCTTAATTACGGATGCTCGACTTGGAGAAAATCACGTCATAAATAATTTATCTTATTAAATGCCCTATGAATTGGCTCACTTTAATCATGTTGATAAATGTCAAAAGTAGCGGGTATTATGACTCTGGTAGTGAATCAATTTTACTCCCTATGGATGGAGACCAGAAATGTATGCTTAATTGTCAATTAAAGCCGCAATGATCGTAAATTGACTATACTCGCGCGAATTGTTACAATTGAATTTTGGGGTTAAAGAGAACTTATATGAGAATTTTCTAACTACAAAATTCCCTTTGTAAATATTAGGAATGCTCGTTTTTATAAAAATTTTCGTTTAATATTTACATTTTGAGCCGATGTGTAACGGATACTCAGAGAAAGAAGGTATAAATTTAATGTAATCAACAGATTTTGTAGAGTAATGCGCTTTTATTACATACCTCATCTCACTTTTCTTCTTCTGTTAGATCATAATGAACCTTTTTAGTGATATACCTATAGTTTAATCCTGTATTGAATTAACATTCTTTATAAATGACTGGAAAATTTTAAGGTTCGGGAAGAGCAGCTTAAAGCTTGGGATGATTTGTTCAGAGAATTTGGGGGAGGGGGGAACGCTGAGTCGAAACTTAAAAATAGAAATGGGGGGGGGGGGAATACTTGTGCTTTACGTGGGGGAGAGGAGACGAGCATTCCAACTGCTATCTTGAAGGAATTAGCGTCAGTTTTTCTTATAAGACTAATTTTTTAGGCGAGTTCCAAAAAACTTAACTCGTCGTATTTCCTCACAAATCATTCGAGATAATAAAAAGGAGCTAAATTAATTAGAAAAGCGAAAGTTTAAGAGGGCACCATGCAAATGGAGTTTTCCCATCACGTGTTAAAAAATGGGGAGGGGTTCTTCCAATCGGTTGATTTTAGGAATACTCAATTCGTGGCGCAAAATGTGTATTTGCTATGCCGATATAAATGATATTTTAAGTGGCTTCATGCACAAAAGTATTAGTACTTGAACGTGACGAACGCGTACATTTACTGTCCTTTAGCGAAGCCGATCAACAATATTTTAGTATTAGTACAATGCTCGGAAATTTTTCTTTTAGACAATTACCGATGGGATTTAAAAATTCGAGTTCATGTTTCATGAGATTTTTAACGATATTACTTCAAGGCATTCCCGGTGTACACGTGTATTTAGACGATATTTTGATAGGGACCAAAGATTTATCAGACCACGTGGTGATACTTAAACAAGTATTTGAGAGATTAAATTATTTTAAAATTTGTTTAAATAAAAAAAAATGCGAATTTTGGGTAAAAAGGTTAAGTTATTTGGGTTTTGACTTGACGGAAGAAGGGCTTGCGCCCTTATCTGAAAAAGTGAAGGAAATAATTGATGCTCCTCGCCCTTCAACCATAAAAGAAGTGCGTTCATTTATTGGCCGAATTTCATTTTACCGCCAAAATATACCGTGTTTTACAAATTTGACGTGTATAATTATTTAAAGGGAAAAAATAGCTCTAATAAAAAAATCACGTGGTCTCCCGAGGCCGAGAAGTCTTTTGTAGATATAAAACAAGCGATTCGTGCACGCTCACACTCAGGTTTCGGAGTCGATGCGCCTTCAAAGTGTTACATTTAGCAAATAATAAGGTTTAATACGTAATTAGTCTGACGATGAAGAATGGGAACTCTTTTGCTTTTATAGTGGGTCTTTTAATACAAAAAGAAAAGATTTTCTTTTAGTAAATAAGCTTTTATTGGGGTTAACGAAATTATTCAAGAATAGGCGCAATTTGCGGGAAAGCGTCGTATCGTACGTGTTCACAGGGCGTTTGTATATAAAGAATAATCATGCTAATGGATTAAGCAATATAATGCTAGGGAATTAAGGAACTCGCTATTTTGAGTACTTTTAATATCACGATGGAGTTAATTACCGAAAATCAAAATGCGTTATTAAAATATTTACTGCGATATATTGCTTCCACGATGAGGATAGTAGGAGAGATGCGTTCAAGATAGTGTAGTCTGTTGACTCCGGCCACCGATTCACGACGGGCAATGAGCAATCGCTGAGAATATATAGCGACTGACTGTATGCTGCTATTAACTTGGTAATGGAATGAAACGCGCCGATAGATCTTTGCGGTCCAAGAAATGAAAGCCGAAGTCCGCACTGAAGCGGCCATATTGGGAAATAGCAAAAATAATTTGTAACACCGTTTTGATAAAATGCAAAAGAATTATC